>PITA01024557.1:0-26063 GCA_004023965.1 Spilogale gracilis | reverse complement strand
ATGTTAACTGGATATATATGCTTTATTGAAATGATAAGAGAAAATAACCTTAGGGAACCAATAGCATTAATTGTAATGTATAGGAAATACCTATAAAGTTTTATTTATAATGTTTAGATTACATGTAGTTTTCCATTGGATAACGAATACTAAAAACAACCTATGCTTAAAAGTAAAACATACCAAAGCTCAGGCCATTTAAAAGATAAAACGTTATTGCTGGCCTTTCCCAAATAGTCAAATGCTTCAATAACTTACCCATCTCAAAATTAATAAGAAGGAAAAGGTTGGGCACCTAGGTGGCTCAGTGGGTTAAAGCCTCTGCTTTCTGCTCAGGTCATGATCTCAGGGTCCGGGGATCTAGGCCCAAGTCCGGCCCTCTGCTCAGCAGGGAGCCTTTTTCCTCTGCTCTCTCTGCCTGCCTCTGCCTACTTGTGATCTCTGTCAAATAAATAAAATCTTTAAAAAAAATAAGAAGGAAAAGGTTGATTTCCTGAAGATGGACATTAAAATTTGAATACAAAAAGTTACACATTTATGGGGCACTGGGTAAGTCAGTGGTTAACTCTGATTTCTGCTGTGGTCATGATCTCAGGGTAGTGAGATCAAGCCCGTTTGGGGCTCCATACTCATAGGGAGTCTGCTCAAGATTCTACCTCTTTCTCTACTCTCCTTCTGGTGTGCACACTGTCTCAAATAAGTAAATCTGTTTTTTTAAATAAAAATTTTATTTATTTATTTGACAGAAACATAGCTAGAGAGGGAACACAAGCAGGGGGAGTGACAGAGGGCGAAGCAGGCTTCCTGCTGAGTAGGGAGCCCAATGAGGGGCTAGATCCCAGGACCCTGGGATCATCACCTGAACTGAAGGCAGTTGCTTAACAACTGAGCCACACCAGCGTCCCTCTTCCGTTATTTTTGAAAAGAGGATGTATTGGCAAACTGAATCTCTGCTTGTCCAAATGTCATTGTTGACTTACAGCTTTCATTATTACTATTAAGAAGTTTTCATCAGGTTTTGTTTATTTGTCAGTAGCTTGTTCTTTCTGATGTTTGTAAGGTCTCCCCCCATTTCTAGATGTGCCCTTATTTTTTTTTTAAATCTTAATCCTTCTTGGATATATTTATGATCTATTGCTGGGTTACATATTATTTCCAAAATTTAACATCTTAAAACAATGATCATTTTATCCTATAATTGCCATTAATTAGGAATTCAGGTATGGCTTCGCTGAATGGTTCTGGCTAAGTATTTCTCATGAGGTTGCAGTGAAGATGTGAGCTGGGGCTTTAGTCATCTGAATGCTTGGATGGAGCTGGAGGATCCACTTTCAACATGGCTCAGTCACATGGTTGTTGGCAGGAGGCCTTAGTTCCTTGTCATATGAGTCTCTGCAGAGCTGCTCAGGTGTCTTTCTGAAATGGCAGTTGGCTTCCCTCAGCAAGTGATTTATGAGAAAGAACAAGGAAGAAGTTACTATGCTTTTATGACACAGTGTAAAGAGTCACATACTTCATCATATTCTCTTAATCACAAGCAAGTCAATAAGCCCATCATACCCTCAAGGGAAGGACAATAAAGTTTTACTTCCTGAAGGGAGAAATATCAAAGAACTTGTAGATATACGTTTAAAAATGTTGTACTGGGAATCAGTGAATCTTTTTTTTTTTTTTTTTTTTTTTTTAGATTTTATTTATTTGACAGAGAGAGAGGGAACACAAGCAGGTGGAATGGGAGAGGGAGAAGCAGGCTTTCCGTTGAGCAGGGAGCCTGATGCAGGGCTCCATCCCAGGACCCTGAGATCATGACCTGAGCTGAAAGCAGAGGCTTAGCCCACTGAGCCACGCAGGTGCCCTGTTTTGTTTTTAAGTAAGCTTTATACCCAACATGAGGCTTGAACTAGGACCCTGAGATCAAGACTTGCATGTTCTGGGGCACTTTGGTGGCTCAGTCATTAAGCGTCTGTATTTGGCTCAGGTCATGATCTCGGAGTCCCCAGATGGAACTCTGCATCAAGCCCTGCATCAAGCCCTGCATCGAGCTCCTCATTGGGCTCCCTGCTCAGCAGAAAGTCTGCTTCTCCCTCTTTCACCCTCTCCCCCTTGTGTTCCCTTTCTAGCTGTGTTTCTCTCTGTCAAATAAATAAGATATTAAAAAAAAACTTGCAAGTTTTACCAACTGAACCAGTTAGGTGCCCCATGCCAGTTGCATAAATATCACTACATGTCTATCCAGAGCTGACATTCAGCTGATAATACCACATCAGAAAGAAACCAAATCCTTTCCTATCCTATTTTAACCAAAAGCAGATCAGAGGTGAGGGATAGGTCAGAAAATTCTGATATGGAATATGGTGTAATCTTGGTTTAACTAAGGTGTAGGTGACAAGGTAATGTGATGCTAGCTAGCACACATGTTAAGTCAGCTGGTCATACATATTATATTCGCCACATTTAAATTCTCAAGGCTTCTTGGAGGATCCATGATAACTAAAAAATTGATATCCTTGAACTTGATGTGGCAGTTTTAAAACATAGCTTCCAAAGTCTTTATCACTTCTCCCTTTGAGAAGTGGAGTCTCTGTCCCTACCCTGGAATCTAGGCTCTCCAACCAACCAACCAACAGAATACAGCTGAGGTGATGCTGGACTAATTTCCAGGTCTTAAGAATCTGGCACTTTCCATTCCTGTCTCTTGAGACAATCTCTGGGAAGTGAGTATCCTACATTAAGGGTAGAACTGTGTGGAAAGGAGCTAAGGCCCATGGCTTTCAGGTGTTGGCTGAGCTGCCAGTCAGCAGCAACAACATGGCTGCCGTGTACAAGAGCTACGCTGGAAGTGAATCCTCCAGTGCCAAGTTAAGCTCTGCTTGCTGATGCCCCATGGAGCAGAAATAAGTCTTCATGCTAAGTGATGCCCAAATGGCTGTTTCTTTTTCAGAAGACCTCCTGCTAGTCTTGTGGGACAGACTGAAACACTTCCCTACAAACTGAGGCATGCTTTCTCACTAGGCTCCCAAGGTTTCTCAGCAGATGTGGAGCAAACTCTCACTGTGAAAACGAGACTGTTTTCCACTACATGGGACCGTTAGCCACTACAATTGTGGCTGGGACCATTAGCCACTACAATTGCAAGCAGCTGTTCCTTTTGCATACTCAATGCCCCTTACTCATTTCTGGTAATGTCATTATTTTTCCTGGTCTTCCCTGACTGAGGTATTCTGGTGAAACTGCTAAGAAACCCTTCCTGGTGGTAGTCACAATCTCTTCTTGCTTTCAATTGCTCCATTCCATACTTTCCCATTCTCCATTACACATGCTTGAACAACCAGAAGGGTGAACACAGGGTTCATTCCAGGCCTATCAGAGCCCACTGTATGAATTTGCTAAAATTTACCGACTAGTCTCATATTGATGGTGTGGTCCATTTAGGTTCTTTCATGTTTGATGGTTTGTTTTCACTATCCCTCACACATAACATATATATGAATCAAAGTAAAATTTCTAGGTATATTTAAAATGTGATAATACTGTCAATAGAACTACAAAAATTTTTGTGCCGATTTATACTGTTTAACTGTGATTAATCACATGTTTGCCCTCATTAACCCTTTCTATATCAAATTTGTCAGTCTATATCAATATGACAAGTACAAATATGTGATGTTATTTTAGTTTGTACTCTTTTAATGACAAAAGCATGTGTTTACTTTTATTATATGTATATATACTTGTAAAACTTTCATTTATTTTTCTTGCAATTTGAGGCTGAAGCTCTCAAAAAGTAAGATACAATGATATCAGGAAAGTTCTGAATGGATAAAGATGTGTTTCATATATACAGTGGAATATTACTCAGCCATCAGAAAGGATAAATACCTACCATTTACATTGACATGGATGGAACTCGAGGATCTTAGGCTAAAGTGAAGTGAGTCAGTAGGAGAGAGAGAATTGTCATATGGTTTCACTTATATGTAGACTGTAAGAAATAGTGCAAAGGATCATAGGGGAAGGGAAGGAAAACAGAATGGGAAGAAATCAGAGAGGGAGACAAACCATGAAAGACTCTTGGCTCTGGGAAACAAACCGAGGGTTGCAGAAGGGGATGCAGATGGGGGGGGTGGGCTAACTGGGCACTAAGGAGAGCACATGATGTGGTGAACACAGTGTTAAACATAACTAATGAATTAATTAACATTACATCAAAAACTTATGATGTACTATATGTTGGCTAATTGAATTTAAATTAAAAAAAGAAAAGTTGTTATTACATATTATTGTATTATGGTGTTTTTTTTTTAAAGATTTTATTTATTTGACAGAGAGAAACACAGCCAGAGAGGGAACACAAGCAGGGGGAATGAGAGAGGGAGAAGCAGGCTCCCCGCCGAGCAGGGAGCCCGATGTGGGACTCGATCCCGGGTCTCCAGGATCATGCCCTGAGCCAAAGGCAGTAGCCTAACCAACTGAGCCACCCAGGTGCCCCTGTATTATGGTTTGTTAATATCAACCCAGTTTTTGTTCTTTTGCTGATATCTTGTTTTTCATTTTGGAAGCTTATGAAATTTTCCTTTTCTTAGAGTTCAAAAGTTTCACTGGATTTCTCTCAAGTTTTCTCTCAACTTTCTTTTTTCTTTTTCTTCTACATTATTGAGGACTTCCAGACTAAGTCCTTCAAAGACAAAGTTGGATTTTTTTTTTTTTAATTTTTAAGTCATCTCCACATCCAACACGGGGCTCAGACTCACAACCCCAAAATCCAGAGTCGCATACTCTACCAACTGAGCCAGCCAGACGCCCTGATAAATTGGAACTGTACAGTTAAAATGTGTGCACTTTGGCAGGGCTCAGGGGAAGTTAGGGACAAATAGGTGGAGCACAGAGGATGTTTGGGGGACTGAAACTGCTCTGTATATTACAATGGTAATTGAATGTCATAATGTATTTGTCCAGCTCATAGAATGTACACCAGCAAGAGTCAGCCCTGATGTAAACTATGGACTTTGGGTTATAATGATGTGTCATTGTAGGTTCCTCAGTTGTAACAAATCAAATACATCACTCTGGTGGGGGATGTTAATGAGCGAGGCTGTGCATGAGTGGGGACAGGAATATATGGGAAATCTCTGTACTTTCTGCTCAATTTTGCTATGAACCTAAAACTGCCTTTAAAAATAAGGCTATTTTAGGGGTCCCTGAGTGGCTTAGTAATTAAGTGTCTGTTTTTGGCTCAGGTCATGGTCTCGGTGTCCCAGGATTGAGCACCGCATCAGGCTCCCTGCTCCATGGGAGGCCTGCTTCTCCCTTTCTCACTCCCCCTGCTTGTTCCTTCTCCAGCTGTGTTTCTCTCTGTCAAATAAATTAAATCTTTTTAAAGAATTAAAAATAAATAAAAATAAGGCTATTTTAAAATATGTAACTTTTATCCAATTAAGGACTGTAAAAACTTATTTGCACAGGGATTAGGGGTGGTAGAAGGTTGCTGAATTAAGAACAGTGGATTATCAGTGACTCAAAACTGATGGGTTTATTGGGGGATCATTTTACCAGTCTGTTAATTCTGAACATATTCAAAATTCTCCATAATGAAGAAAAACAAACAAAAACTAAATTGGTTAATAACTGTTATTTATTCTTCTATTCAGTCAGTTTCAGAAAACAAAAACAAAATCAGAGACAGAGACAGAGTTTTACTGGAAGGATATTGATGGCATCCCAGAATCAGTAGAAGATTGGGAGAACTGGCTTAGCAAAAACACAGAAACTATAGCTCAAGGCTAGACAGAATGAGCTATGGATCACAGAAATCTGCCAAAAACTGCTCCTCTGGCAGGCCTATGATCTTTGAGCTTCCAAGATTTTCCTGGGCTCTGTTATAAAAATGAACACCACCATCTAGTGGCCCCTTCCTACATTTATGTGTGGTTGCAGATTTCTTGACTGGTTTTCCAGCTCACTATCATCTGAATTTTATTTTCTATATATCCCTCAGAATTTTTTCATTGTTTTTTTGGGCAATGTTTGGCGAGACAATCAGGTTGATTGTGGTATAATTCAGAGAAGTAAAATGTTACTTTGTAGTTCTATACGTTTAGATAAATGCAAACTATTTCGACAAAAGTTATGTAACCACCACCACAATCAAAACATGGATGTTTCCTTACTCTAAAAAGTCTTTTGCACTCTTTTGAAGACAATCTCTCCACCCATCCTGCGGCCCCCAAGCTCCCACTGATCTGTTTTCTCTCCCTATAGTTCTGCTTTCTAAAATGTCATATAAATGGAACCATACAATACGTAGCCTTTTGAGTCTGGCCTCTGTCAATTAGCAAAGTGCATTAAGATTCATCTGTATTGTCACTTGTACTGATAGTCCTCCCCTCTCCTCTCCCTCTTTTTTTGTTTTGGCTGAGTAGTATTTTGTTACATGGATGTACCAGCATGTGTTTATTATCCATTTACTGGTCCAAGGACGTTTGAATTTTTTCCACTTTTGGCAGTTATGAATAAAGTCACTATAAATACTGTGTACAGGTGTTTGTATAAACATGTTTTCATTTTTTTAAAAAGATTTTATTTGACAGAAAGGGACACAACGAAAGAGGGAACACAAGCAAGGAGAGTGGGAGAGAGAGAAGCAGGCCTCCTGCTGAGCAGAGAACCCGATGTGATTCTTGATCCCAAGACCCTGGGCTCATAACCTGAGCCAAAGGCAGACGACTGAGTCACCCAGGCATCTTAATGTTTTCGTTTCTCTTGGGCAATTGCTTAGAATAGCATTGCTGAGTTGTGTGATATGTGTCTATTTAACTTTCTAGGAAACTTCCAGAATGTTTTCTAAAGTGGTTGTGCCATTTCACACTCTAACCACCAACATTTTTTTTCTGCTCGTGACCTCCTACATAGTTTTCCAATATTGCCATGTTTTACTCCTAAATTTTTTCTTTTGTTATTTGGTGGGATTTTTAGAAGATTGGGAAGATAAGTAGCATATTATGTTTATTAACTATTTGTAAGGACTAATTTTTGAATTTTATCTCCACCTTTCATGATTGGGGTCTTGATGTTGTTTGTTTTCATTTTAATATTGTTTTAGAGATTCACATATCTTTTATTTTTCTGTAAAAATTTCCCCATATCTTGCCATGTTTTAATGTACACAGTTTTCAAAATAAGGACAGAGTACATAATGCTTTAGTGAATCGTTTCACAATCATATGTTGGGTACTCACAATGTGCTAGTCATGGGACCATATTCTGAAAATAACTAATATTTTTATGGTGCTTTATCATTTAAAGAGTGCTTTCATATATATTATTTAATTCTATGAAAGTTAAAAGAAATACAACTACCCCCAACCAAACATTCTTTATGCGTGTGTGTGTATAAAATAGTAGGCAGTTAAAGGGCAGAGAGAAATATGAGAATGAATGATAAGACAGAAAAAAATGAGTTAAATTGGTTAAGAGATGGAGAAAATTGGAGAAAGAGGTAACAAATGTGTGAGGGGGAGGTTGGGACATGGAAAAAGGAAGGATATTCAGTGAGTACCAGATTGGGTCACCATGTTTGTCCCACCCTGAAATTCCCTTGGGTATCCTTACAAAGTACCTTCATATTTTTTATAGTCTTTTGAAATGCTAATTTACTGATTACCTACCTTTTCCAACAAGTTAGTTCCAGAGAAAGAATTTTACTCTGGGTAACTAACACTACCAATAGGGAAAGACATCTTAGATAAAATGGGAATAGGTATGGAAAGGCAAGCTTTATGAAGTTTCTCCCTTCAGGAAAAGCATGTATTCTTGTAACATGTCCTAAGAAAAGTGGGGTCATGCTGCTTTTTTCTGGTCATCTCAGAATTGTGGTATCTTGGTTGAACTGAGGCTCTGAATGTGGAGCTGATTCTTAGAAAGAGGTAGAAATAAAAATATCAAACTACTGGTTGCAAATTGAGCCTGGTATTTGTATAAGTACTATGTTAACTATTGCCAGAGTATAAATTCATAGATGTTATGTAGGGATAAGTGATTTTAACATATGAAAACAGGTTAAAGTCCTAAGTTTAAAAATTCCATGGAGGGGCGCCTGGATGGCTCAGTCAGTTAAGCATCTGCTTTCAGCTCCTGTCATGATCCCAGGGTCCTGGGATCCAGCACTGCATCCTGCACTGGGCTCCCTGCTCAGCAGGGAGTCTGCTTCTCCCTCTCCCTCTGCTCCTCCCCTCTGCTCATGCTCTCTCTCTCTCTCTCACCCACTCTTTCTCTTAACTAACTAGCTAAAATATTTTTTAAAAATCTAAAAATAGGGGTGCTTGGGTGGCTCAGTCAGTTAAGAGTCTGCCTTGGGCTCAGGTCATGATCTCGGGGTCTGGGATGGAGCCCCATGTCAGGCTCCTTGCTCAGCAGGGAGTCTGATTCTCCCTCTCTCTTTGCCCCCTCCCCCCTGCTCCTGTGCTCTCTCTCTCTCAAAAATCAATAAATAAAATCTTGAAAAAAAATTAAAAATAAAAAAAATAATTCCATGGAAAGTGTTATCGTTACTTGTGCAAAAACAGAAAGCATACTGCATTTCAAAACCTGGAGGACTTCATTTTCTTCACTCTCACTGCAAGCTGTTTTATGAGTTACTATGTTTCATCTTATATTTTTTATTGTTAATACACACTCCCAATAGCAGTATTATTCACAACAGCCAAAAGGTGGCAGTCACCCAATGTCTAGGGACAGATGGATGGATAAATAAAATGTGGTATACACACACATAAACACAATAAAATATTATTTAGCCTTCAAAATGAAGGAAATCCTGTCTCATGTTATAGCACAGATGAACTCTGAGAACATTACGGTAAGTGAAAGAAACCAGTTATAAAAAGATGAATACTGTATGATTTCACTTCTATGAGGTATCTAAAACTGTCACATTCATAGAAACATTCAATGGAATGGTGGCCACCAGGACTGAGAGAAGGGGGAGATGGGGAATTGTTCATTGGGTAGCATTTCAGTTTTGCAAGATAAGATATGGAGATCTGCTATAGTGCTAAGTCAATATACTTAGCACTACTGAGCTGTTTTTCACTTAAAAATGGCTCAGATGGTAAATTTTCCATTACAGTTTTTACCACAATTAAATGTATATATGTATATATCCAGTGAATTTATAAAGGATAACAAGTTAAAAAAACCCATCAAATTATAGCACTACAAATAGATGGAAGAAACTGGTAATAGGGCCATTACTTTGCTTAATACATACCCAGTGGGATGCCTGGGTGGCTCAGTTGGTTAAGCGACTGCTTTCAGCTCAGGTCATGATCCTGGAGATGCAGGATCGAGTCCCACATCGGGCTCCCTGCTTGGCAGGAAGCCTGCTTCTCCCTCTCTCACTCCCCCTGCTTGTGTTCCCTCTCTGGCTGTGTTTCTCTGTCAAATAAATAAAATCTTTAAAAAAAAATACATACCCAGTGATGCTTGTGGCTTTAAAAATTATTTGGCAAAGTGTATTTTGAATACTTAATGAACAATAAAAAGGCTAGAGCCAGTTGCCTGGTTTGAATCTCAGTTCTCTAATTTACTGATTGTATAACCTTATACTAGTTAATTTCTCTCTCAGTTTTCTTAATCACAAAAAGATGACAGGGGGATAATGATAATACCCATGTCGTAAGACTGTTATATTAAATGTGCTCATATATATAATAATTTACAGTAGTGTCTCAGCACATGAAGTGTTCTAGCAGGTTTATTCAATGGTCTTCTACTTTAATAAAACAAGATATTTAAAAATAGGCATGTATCATAAATGTGATTTTCTTTCTTTCTTTCTTTTTTTATTAAAGATTTTATTTATTTATTTGACAGAGAGAAATGCAGCCAGAGAAGGAACACAAGCAAGGCGAGTGAGAGAGGGAGAAGCAGGCTTCCTGCTGAGCAGAGAGCCGGATGTGGGGCTGGATCCCTGGACTCTGGGATCATGACCTGAGCTGAAGGCAGTCGCTTAACCAATTGAGCCACCCAGGTGGTTATATTCATCATATAATCATTCCTCTATGAAAAGATTAACTGCAAGATTTTTTTAAAGATTTATTTATTTATTTATTTATTTGAGAGAGAGAGAGAGAGAGAGAGAGAGAGAGAGAGAGAGAGAAAGAAAGAGAAGCAGACTCCCCACTGAGCAGGGAGCCTGACATGGGCCTTGATCCTAGGACCCTGGAATCATGACCTGAGCTGAAGGCAGATGCTTAACAGACTAAGCCACCCAGGTACCTCTAACTGCAAGATTTTTAAACAGTGAAATTTTATGGTGTATATTATATTTAAAAATTTTGAAGTGATGGGGAGCCTGGGTGGCTCAGTCTTTAAACGTTTGCCTTCAGCTCAGGTCATGATCCTGGAATCCCAGGATCCAGCCCTGCATAGGGCTCCTATTCAGTGGGAAGCCTGCTTCTCCTTCTCTCACTCCCCCTGCTTGTGTTCCCTCTCTTCCTGTCAAATAAATAAAACCTTAAAAAAATTTTTTTGAAGTGATTTCAAACTTATAGCAAGGTTGCAATAACAATACAAAGAACTCCCATATACCGTTCACTTACAGAGGGCCTTTAAGTTTTGCCAACTATTCTATAATACCTTTTATAACAAAGGGATTCAATCCAGGAGCATGTATTTACTCAGCTCTCATGTCTCTACTCTTCTTCAATCTAGAACAGTTCCTTAGCCCTCCAATGACCTTCATTTTCTAAGATTACTATGCTAATTGTATTTTTCTGAGCATTGCACATTTCCAGTTCCACATGGCTCTGCTAGAAGTCTGTCTCTTAATCTAGACAATCCCTGTGCCTGAGTCCATGAACAGAATATAGAGAACCAGACCTGTTTAATTTACGTGGCTAGGTTAGAAAGGCCATATAACCTATCTGGCTCTCTTTCTCACATAGACACAGAACCACACATATACACCCTGTGAGTCCTGAGCTGACAGGCAGAAAATCCAGTTATCCTTAAGTTGTGATGATGAAGAGACCATAGAAAAATAGACATGTCAGAGAGTTTGCAGCTGTTCCAACCCTCGGCTGTGTGAGCCTTCCAGATCAGGTATCATAGATGTGAGTGCAAAAGCCTTCACATGGTTCTAGCTCCTAGCCTTTAAACCGCTTTAGCTGAGGCCTAGTGGGGCCAGGCTCTGAGCTGTAGCAGCTGATAGCTTAGAATTGAGAAGAGCTATCCCTGCTGAACCTTGTCCAAATTGTAACAAAATAGTGTTATTTTAAGCCACTACGTTTTAGGGTGTTGGTTACAAACAACAGATAATTGGAACAATTGTAGACTTGTTATTTTGTGGAATGTTGTCCATTTGGGTTTGCTTGATGTTTACTCACAAACATGAATTGTTTTTTGTTTTGTTTTGTTTTGTTTTGTTTTTAAAGATTTTATTTATTTATTTGATGGAAAGAAACACAGCCAGAGACGGAACACAAGCAAGGGGAGTGAGAGAGGGAGAAGCAGGCTTCCCGCCGAGCAGGAAGCCCAATGTGGGGCTCAATCCCGGGTCTCCGGGATCATGACCTGAGCCAAAGGCAGTCGCTTAACCAACTGAGCCACCCAGGCGCCCCATGAATTTTTTTGTAGTAAACATAAAACGTGTTATGTATTGTAGGCAAGACCACTGATGTAATTTGGTGCTTGGCTCACTGCATCCGTTGGATAATGTATGATGTTGATTTGTTCCACTGCTGTTGATGCTAACTTTGATTGATTGAATAAAGATGTGCCTTCTCCACAATAAAATTACTCTTTTTTCATGTATGATTATTTTGTAAAGTGATACTTTGTGACAATGTAAATAAAACCTGTTCTTGATCCATCTTTCATCCACAAGTTTTGCCATCCATTGATGTTTCTTGCCTGAATTTATTATTTTTTGAAGGTTGCAAAATGATGATTTTATAATTCTATTATTCATTCAACTTTTATTAGTTGACATTGTATTTTAAGGAAGGGTTTTCTGTCTATTTAATCATCCATTTATTTATATCATCATCACCTCTGATCTAATCAGTGGATGTAATTTACTTACCAACACTTTTATTTTGACATATTATCGCAAATTTGTATAGTAAAAGTCCTTTCAAACTGACTTCTGTATCCCTCTGACATGGTCCCATTATTCTCTGAATATGTCTTTACTTCTCGGCCTCCAAAGATGTTCCTGGTCATCCTGTCCTTGCTTTGCCCCCGAAATCAGCCTTTTCTCCAAGAAGACATGGTTCGTCTTGTTGGAGAATGGTATTTAGAAACCAGTATCTGGTGGCTTGGTTAGCTCATTGCTACTGGGATCATACTACTTCCTGGACTTTTCTATGGACAGAGACAAGTAAATACAGTAGAAGGTAGTGAGTACTAATGAAAGGGAAAGAGATGTGGGAGCACAAGAAAGAAAAACACATCTCACTTAAGGTTTCAGAGTTTTGGGGAGGGGAACAGAAATATTCTAGACAGAAGATATTTATGTGCAAAAAACCTAGGTCAAGGGAGAATATGTCATGTGTAAGGAACAAAGCAGTATGGCTAGAATAGAAGAGAGGGTAGTAGTAAGAGAGCAGGAAACAAGGTAAACAGGGAATAGCCAAATCTCAAGACAAAGACCAAATGAGCAATGCTAGAAGTTTTGAGTTTATCCTGAGAGCAATGGAGAACTATTAAGAAGATTCCAAGCAAGGAATATATGATCTAAAATCATTTTTAAAAAGATTTTATTCATTTATTTGAGAGAGAGACAGCATGAGTAGAAGGGGCAGAGCGAGAGGGAGAGAGAGAATCTCAAGCAGACTCCACCCAGTGTGGAGCCCAATGCAGGACTCAATCCCACAGTCCTGAGATCATGACCTGAGCCAAAACCAAGACTTAGATGCTTAACTGACTGAGCCACCCAGGCGCCCCACACCAAATCATTTTAGAACAGTTGTCTTCCATTACAAAATAAAACCATTCACATACCATCCTAAAAGGATTTTGAAATACTATATACTTCCTTCCACATTTTAAGTTGGAATCTAATATTTTTTATAAGCTTTAATTTTTTTAATGGGAGGTTTAAAATATTTTACAGTTTGAAAAATTAAATGACCTTGGATTATACCCGAAGTAAGTATTTTATGATATGATACTTACCAAATTTGAAAAGTCATGTGAAATTTCTATCTGTGGATTTTATCAAATGTTATCTAAAAAATGTGTTGGTCTCAGAAACCACAAAATTGCATTCATAAGTATCAATTTCACTAGTCTATGCTGCCTAAGTTGTTTTGAATTCAGGACACTTTTCACTCTTAACAAAACTATATATGAGACAGGTAAAGGACTCATAGGTTTAAGATGATTCAGCTACTCATTAAAAGAGATTTCCAGACTTCCCCTCTGCCAAAGATGGAGTATCAGGAACTGGACTTACCCTCCTGTAGAAACAACAACAACAACAATAACAACAACAAAAAAGTCAGACAAAATATATGAAACAATGGTTTTGAAATACTGAATATCAGGGCACCTGGGTGGCTCAGTGGTCAGGCATCTGCCTTCAACTCAGGTCATAATCCTGGAGTCCTGGGATCAAGCCTTGCATCAGGCTCCCTACTCGGCAGGAAGCCTGCTTCTCCCTCTCTCACTTCCCCTGCTTGTGTTCCTCCTCCAGCTGTGTTTCTCTCTGTCAAATAAATAAATACAATCTTAAAAAAAAATATTGAATATCAAACACTAAAGGACAGTGACCTCTGAGAGACAGGAAACAAAAGAGATGAGCCCTTCAATTGCCCCAGCTTACTGCCTTGAGAATCTCTAAATTATAGACATTAACTTAACTGTATTAACAATTGCATTAAGTGTAAATGATCTAAACACTCTAATGAAGAGAAATTGGCAGATCAGACCAAAAAAGCAAGATCCGGTTATTTGCTGCCTGTAAAAAAAACCTATTTATTTATCTATCTTTTTCAGGTTTGTTTATTTATTTATTTGACAGAAAGAAACAAGCTAGAGAGGGAACATAAGCAGGGGGAGTGAGAGAGAGAGAGAGAAGCAGGTCTCCCGCTGGGTAGGGAGCCTGACATGGGGCTCGATCCCAGGACTGCAGGATCATGACCTAAGCCCAAGGCAGATGCTTAAGGACTGAGCCACCCAGGCACCCTTGGAAAAACACTGTAAAACACAACACAAATACAGAAACAGGTTAAAAAATTGCAAAAGATATATAATACCAATTACCAGTCAAGAAAGCAGGCATGCTATTTTATTTTACTTTTATTTCTTTTTTAAAGTCCGTTCTAGGCCCAATGTGACACTTGAATTCCTGACCTTGAGATCAAACGTTGCATGCTCTACCAGCTGAGCCAGCCAGGCATCCCAGACATGCTCTTTTAGTACTGGACAAGTGTTAGAGTAAATAATATACTAGGGATGCAGAATGTCATTTCATAATGATGAAATGATCAATAACAATTCTAAATATTTATGACCCTAATAACAGAGTTTCAAAATACATGAAGCAAAAACTGATAGAACTATAAAAAGTTGATAAAATCACAATTATAGAGATTTTGGACCCCTCTCTCAATAACTGGTAGAATAAATGAACAGAAAATCATCAAGAATATATGGTCTTGAACAATATTATCAACCAACTTGACCTATTTGTCATATATACAACTCTACACAGCAGCAGAATACACATTCTTTTCAAGTACACACAGAACATTCACCAAAATAGACTATATTCTAAGCCATAAAACAAACCTCAATACATTGAAAAGGATTCGAATCATACAAAATATATTCTTGGATCACAATGGAATTAACTTAGAAGCCAGTAACAGAAAGAGCTCTGAAAAATCCTCAAATATTTAGAAATGGAATAACATACATTTAGATAATCCATGGATCAAAGAAGAAACCAAAAAAGAAATTAGACACTGTTTAGAACCAAAGAGAAATGAAAACAGGATATAATAGAATCAGTAAAGTAGTTCTTAGGGGAAAATTTATAGAGCTAAATACCTATATTAGAAAAGGAGAAAGATCTGAGATCGATGATCTCAGATTCCAACTTAAAAAACTAGAAAAAGAGCAAACTAAATAGAAAGTAAGAAGAATAAAGGAAATAATAAAGATTAAAGTGGAAAATCAATGAAATAGAAAGCAGAAAAACAGTAAATAAAACGAAGAGCTGTTCTTTGAGGGGATCAATAAAATTAGTAAACTTCTTTCTAGCCAGACTGTTGAGGAAAAACAGAAAACAAAATTACCAATATCAGGAATGAGAAATTTGATATCACTACAGAGTCTAGATATTAAAAGAATAAGAGAATATTACGAATAGCACTTTGTCTTTGAATTTGACAACTTAGACAAAACTGACAAATTCTTTGAAAGACACGAATTGCTAAAGCTCAAAGAAAAATAGATAACCTGAAGAGCCCTATAGCTTTTAAAATTTTACTTTGAGTTAAAAACCTTATTACAAAGAAAACTTTAGGCTCAGATGGCCTCATTGGTGAATTATGCCTGACATTTAAGAAAGAAATAACACCAGTTCTATACCAACTCTTCAGGAAAGAATAATTCTACACAAACTTTCAACTTTATTCTCTGAGGCCAGCATTACCCTGATAACCAAATCCAGTTAAAGACATTATAAGAAAATGGCAAGCTAATATTCCTCATTAATATAGATGCAAAAATTTGAAAGCAAGATTTAGCAAGTCAAATCCAGTATATAAAAAGGAAAATATATTGGGGTGCCTGGGTGGCTCATTTGATTGAGCATCTGACTCTTGGTTTTGGCTCAGGTCATGATCTCAGGGCTATGACATTGAACCATGTCAGCCTTCACACTCAGCACAGAGTCTGCTTGAGGATCCTCTCCCTCTTCCTTTCCCCCACTCATTTGCACACATGTGCATGCTTGTGTGCAGGTACTCTCTTCCTCTCTAAAATAAATGCATCTTAGGAAATGAAGAGGAAAATATATCATGATTACTTGAAGTTTATTCCAAGAATGTAGGGCTGGTTTGACATTTAAAAATCAATCAATTAATGTAATTTACTACATTAACAAACTAAAAAAAGAAAAGCCACATAATAATCTCAACAAACACAGAGAAAGCATTTGACAACATCCATTCCCAATCAAAACTCTCAGCAAAACAGGAATAGTAAACAGAATCCATAAAAAACCTATAGCTTATAGACGAAAGACTGAATGTTTTCCTTCTAATACCATGGTTTCAGTGGTATTGGGCGCAGAAATTTGGGAAACTTTTTTTTTTTTTTTTAGGATTTTATTTATTTATTTGACAGAGAAAGAGATCACAAATAGGCAGAGAGGCAGGCAGAGAAAGAGGGGGAAGCAGGCTCCACGCTGAGCAGAGAACCCGATGTGGTACTTGAATCCCAAGTCCCTGAGATCATGACCTGAGCCTAAGGTAGAGGCTTTAACCCTCTGAGCCACCCAGGCACCCTGGGAAGTTTTCTTTTGGACTTGTTGAATTTAGGGCCCAACATGCTACTGAACATCTAATAGGGGATCTGCAGAGTGATATGGCCTGGAGCTCAGAGGAGAGAGCTGTCATAGAGCCTATTAAAGGATGTTTCAAAAATATTTTTTATTTTTTAAAGATTTTATTTATTTATTTGATAGAGCATAGATGGTGAAACAGACTTCCCATTGAGCAGGGAGCTGGATGCGGGGCTCAAATCCAGGACCCAGAGATCATGACTGAACCATGCAGGTGCCCTTAGTTTTGATTATTGAACAAGTACCCCAAAGAAACACAGATGAAGAGTAAGATGAGAAAAGGGTAGGGACAAGAAATATTGAAGAAAAGCAACCCATAAGCTCCCTCCTGTAAGATAGATACAGAAAGAAGGGCAAGAAAAGGTGACTGAACAGTGTTAACTATCATTAAAAAAAAAAGACCAAGAACAATCTTACAGGTGAAAAGACACTTCTATGATATAATATAAAGAGAAATCCAGTTTCAGGAATGAGGGAGGGGTCAATAGAGTCAAAAGCTGTAGAAGAACTTTAAATATAAGGATTCTGGTACCTTAGCCATAAACACAGGTAACCACCAGAATATATTTAAAATAGGTATTATCTAGTATAGGTGGGCTTTAGCCAATCCTTAACGCTGGCACATCACATTCCATTCCATTCCATTCTGCGTGGATATTGATGTAAGCTGAGGCTCTCCTATTGGCTATTACACTGTTCTCCTGATCGCTCATACAGACCTACCAAGAGAGCACAGTATCCATGGCTTTAGAAACTTCAAGTATCCATTTTTCAGCTCAAAAAAGGGTAAGAGAACTTTCTTTGACTCAGGGGTCTGTTGGGATTTTGGGCCTTTAGTTCCGGATAGTAATAAACTATCCTTTTCCAGATCAGGTGCCCCCTACGGCCTATTTCAAGAGGCAAAGAGGCACATTACCTCACTGAGCCTCAATTTCGTTATTAAAGTGGAAAAGAACATAAATCCTACCTCATCACTTTCGTGAAATATCTTAGAATAAAATGAGTTTTTGTAAGTCAAGGTTGTCTTACTTTGGCTCCTTGGTACCTGGAGCCTGACACATAGCATGAGCTCAGCAAATGCTGTATTGTAGTAATTGAATATTTTTTAAAAGGCTTTGTGAATCTGGAAGCTGTTCTAAGTGTTATTTATTCTCCAACCCTGATTTAGGTTCCCACGTGAAGGAATTTAAAGTAATCCCTCATCTGGCGGGTAGCCAAGGAGTAGCTGGGAGGACTGTAGCCCCTTTTTCTCACAAACCGTCTAAATAAAAACACTGGGTGCTGTGCAAACAGTTTTATGGTTAATCCCTTACCCCAGCATCCCAACAGATTGCCGCTACCAAACCTCTTCCTTTTGGAAATTCTGCACCCTATAGAACTTCTCAGACCTATGTGATCAATTCTCACTTTGACGTCCCTTGAGATGTCACAACGAAACCCTTCCCAGTAGCCTCGGCTGACCCCAGATAAGGTGGCCGCGACAATAGCTAAGAGTTCCCGCAGGGGCCCAGCTCTCTGGAGTCTTCCTACTCCGCTCCCCCAACCTTTCCCGCGGTCAAAGACTGACTGCCCGCTCGCCTACTGCAAGCTCTCCGAGGCTCGGGTTTCCTCAGAGGTGGGCCTTCGCGGCGGAGGAGGGGCCGACCGCCTCCCGCTCCTCCTCCTCCTCCTCGCAGTGCTCCTCGCCCGGTGCGGGGGCGGGACGGAGCAGGCTGTTAGTTGAGCGCTCCTCCCCCCAAGGGCGGCCAGAGGAGGCGGGGGCGGGTCAGTTTCCTACTGGGGGGCGGACTTTGGCGGCGGAGGCGGGGCCGGGCACCACCGACCCTTCTTCTCCTGCGCCAGCAGACGGGAGAAGCTGCGGATTTCTTTTCCCGGAGGCGGACCTCGGCGGCGGGAACAGACCTGAGGGCGGGGCCGGACCCCGAAGGCCCCTCCTCCCGAGGCCGGCTTGTCTGGCCGCGGCTGCACCCGCTGGGTGTCGGTGGTTTGGCTGCTTAGCGGAACGGGCTCTGGCTCCTCCCAGTGGCCGGCCGGGGCGGAAGCAGGAGGCGGGGGCAGCGTGCGCGCTGCTGGTCTTCTCTCCCGCCGCGCTGGGGCCCGCGTTCCTCTGCTGCTGCTAGATTAAGCGCCTCGCGGTCGGCTATCTCCTCTCTGCGCCCTCCTGCTTCTAAGACCAGGCCGCCTCCTCAAACCCCAGCCCGCGGCGTCGACCCCGCCGGCCCTCTCCCGCCCCGTCTCATACTGTGGCCACCGCTGCTGCGGCCCCGGACCCGATGGCTCTGTGCAACGGAGACTCCAAGGTCAGTCTTTGGCGTGAGGCTCCCTGCCTCGCCTCCTCCGGGCGCACACAAGGCACCCAGGCCAGGGAACCACCGCTCGACGCCCTTCCCCCCGCCCCCAGCCCGTCTGCGCAGCCCTGCGGCCCGGGCAGCGGCGCGTCGGAGAGTCCCCGGCTGGGGCCTGTGGCATGTTTTCTCCTCGGGAGCGGCAGGTGCTTTGTTGATTTTTGTCTGCGTGTCGGGGTTCCTGCGCCCGCCGGTCTCCGGGCGTCGAGGAGGGCGTCAGCTGCCGCGGCCGCGCGGCTGGCCCTCGCCACCTCCGCTCCGCTATGGGGGTCGGAGCCCGAGCAGCGCAGCCGGAGGGTGGAGGTAGGGAGGCACGCGGGTGTGTGTGTTTGTTTCCTCAGCTTTCGCCCTCGTCCCTTCAGGAGCCTGGGGACCTTTTGTAGAGCTCCTGGGGCCCGTGGAAGGCGAGGCAGGATCGGGGCCTCGCGTGCGGCGTTTAAGCTGTGCTGGCCTCCAGTCTTCCCGCCTCCCCATTTCCCGCCTGCCCTCGGTGAGGCCCTCCGCGTTCCCCAACTTCGGCCTTGGGGTCCGCTGCGGCGAGGCCGGCCCTCGGCGAGGCCGCGTGATTGCAGTCCACGCTCCTCTCCCCGCTCCGGTCCTCTGGTCAGCCCCCAGTCAGGGCCGGTGACCCGAGGGTTCCTCGCCCCGCTGCCCTCCCCCCAGCCCTCCCAGGGCCGGAGCGTGGGTCCAATCCCACCCCTAGGCGCTGGCTGCTGCTTTGGCACGTTTGTTTGCGGTGGATCCGCTCCTGGCGGTGGGGAGCCCTCTCCGCGGTGCGAGCCGCCACGTCCGAGGGCTGGGGCAGTGAGGAGTCCCGGGGTGTTGGAAAAGTTGCTAACTTGATGTAGGGAGAGCACGTTTGGGTCGCCGCTGCACTTCTCGTCGCTTCTAACTCACTTTTTTCCATAGACCCTCCTCTTTGGTCTCGCTTCTGAATGGAGCCACCTTTGCTTTCACTTCTGTATTTAAATTTTCGTTGGCTTGGAGTTTTTCAGACCCTCACAGAATCGTTTTTGTGAGCGATAAAGTGCGTAGTTTTGAATTGGCGATTAACTTGAGCAAGATATATCTCCTGTACACTGTTTAGAGCCTGGCTTTAAGAAATTACTTCATTAAATTTTATTCATGTGTGTGGGATTTTAAAAGTTAGGTGGGAATTGGTGTTTCAGGTCAGAGAGTTGCCTTTTTCAGGTGGTATTCTCTTTTAAAGGTGGTGTCTGTTTCACATATTACTAGGTTCTCTTTTACTAATGATTGGTTAGTACTTTGCAAACATTAAAAAACTATTTGTGAACAAATGAGAAAAGATGATAAGGTAGCGACATATTCTTTAAAACCGAGAAAACTAATGGGTTCACTACATGAAGCTCTTTTCTCAGGATTATAAAGGAGAATGAATACAGTCGAACTTGGAGTTTTTGACTTCAGAAACTAATATTAACCTCATTGTACAGCTCTTTCCTGTACATTAGCTCGTTTGTAAAGCATTTTTCTGTTTTGAGACCTACAACTTATTTTTGTGCTGGTAGAGGAAACGACTGTACTAATAGGAGGACTCAAACTTAATTTATAGACTTTGAAAGCCCTTTTTTTTTTTTGAAAGGTGATTTGAGAAAAGTATTTTCACAAAATTAACTGGCAGCAGAAAGTTTCCAAATTTATTTGTCTCAGGAGTATAGAACATAAATTTTTTTTTCGTAGTTTATATATTTTTTTTACATGCATTTTAAGGAGAGTCTTGATCAATAATTTGATGTATTTGAGCCTCGAGTGTATTTCTGATTAATTTTATTTCAAGGTCCTTTATGTCTTATAGCATACTCAAGCATGTATTGTTGTTTTGTTTTTGTTCTTTTTGAAGTAACAATTAGATGTGAACTGAATTGGAAGCACTTTCAGGAGGAACCATCAGGGAAATAACATATTTCATCAAATCTATTATTATTTCATGTACTCTTAAGGAGGAAGAAACTCCCTACAGTTAAACCGTGATATGTCATTGATCATAAGAAATATTTCATGTAAAGAGATGTGTAAACATGAGATAATATGCATAATAAATTAGGTGAAATAAGATATTTCGAAGAGGTCCACTTGGAAATCTGAGTAGGCTTAGGCATCTCCTTTTCATAGTTTACTGCTGAACCACCCTTCCCCCTGGAGTGAAATGCGAGTACTGTACCCAGGCTTATTTTGTACACGAATTTGACTCTCACAGTTGTGTGTAAATCCTGGTTCATAAATTAAAGTGGGAGGAAAGAGCTGATTTGATTCCTATTCTGGTACATTTCTGTTTGTATCAGGATTTTCTAAAATGATAATTTTTGCATGATAGAAATTAAGGAGAGATCTAAAATCTATAAAAACATTTCGGCTGGTTAATTATCCAAAGCAGAGGTTATTGTTTTCTTACCTAAGGAGTTGATGTAATATAATTAAGAAGTTAAGATTTTATATAATGGTTTATTTAAAAGCTTTTTAAAAATAGCTACTCAATGTTATATATGAATGGTATATAGGTCAAGTATCAACCATAGTAACTTTTCTGTTTTATTAAGTCAGAATTACCAGAATATTGTTCTTTGGGCTACTTGTCAAGTTTCCCACTTTTTGGCCTTATCAAAACCTCAGACTCTTTGGAGTAGAAGTGGGACCTGCTCTATTATCTTTACTGAGATGTTGACTAGGATAAATCATACTTGGATTAAAGATGTTTTATAAATTGATTGCATGTGATATAGAATCTTTAATGATGGCTACTGTTAAACTTTTAAATTTGGCATTTAAAATATGTTTTTTAATAAGGCAAGCCAAATTTTATTATTTTTTTTAAAGATTTTATTTATTTGAGAAAAAGAGTGAGAGCATGAGTGGGGTGAGGGGCAAGGCTGGATCCTAAGACTTTGGGATCATGACCTGAGGGGAAGGCAGAGATGCTTAACTGACTGAGCCATCCCGGTGCTCTTTTAAATTAAATGTTTTGAATGGAGTTGAAAGATAACAAGATCTTTTACCTGGGATGCATTGAGTATTATGATAACTCTATAGAACATTTTTTTAAAGGTCAAATATTTTTTTTTATTTCCTGCTTCAGATTTTGTTCAGATTTTAAGATATTCGTCTAGGGACTGAGTTGGTTAAGCGTCTGACTTGATTTGGACTCAGGTCATGATCTCAGGGTTGTGAGCCTGTCATAGGGCTCTGTGCTGGGGGTGGAACTTGCTTAAGATTCTCACTTTCCCTTTCTCCCTCAACCTACCTCCCTGGCTTTGTTCCTCCCCTTCCTTAAACAACAACAACAACAACAAACTCTAAATCTAGAATGTAAGAGCTGTTGCAGACAGAAGAAATAGTTTTTATTGTTTCCTGTTAGACTTGGAAGGTTTTGAAATTCCTCCAGGAACCTCAGATAGCCTTGTCTTTAGCTGGGCCAACTTGTTACTTAAGGAAGATAATTGTCCTTTAAGTATTTTTTAAAACTGTAGACTTGTCCTATACTTGTCCAAATGTACTTGATACTTTTAAAAGACTATTTAGTGATTCCTATTTCAAAGGATGCTGTTTAATGTAATGAATACTTATGTTATCCAGAAGAATAAAATTTACCTCTGTCGTGGTGCTTACAGTGTCTTCATGTTTCCTACTCACGTAGGCACTGTTTAGATGCTCAAAATGAATGAAGTCCTCAGGGACAAAACACAATTATGAAGTACTTTGTGAATCAACAGAAAAGTAACTGTTTCAGAGAAATTTGAATCTTTGTGTAGTATGTATAATTCTGGGTTGTGTAGAATACTTTTTTCATGCTTATTGTGGAATAGAGAGAAGTTTCTGTATTTGCTTAAGAATCACAGTGGTTCCAAAAAAATAGCTTTACTGTAGTAGTAATTTGGTATTAGTTGGTTTTCTAGTGGTGGACCCTTGTCGTGGCTTCAGGCTTATTGTTTTGAGGACCAAGGAGATGGTTTATATAGTTATGTCTGTATATTCCCTAATATAGTACATTATAATGTGATAGGGAATAAGGTGTTTGGTAGTGTGACCTTATAATTCTTTGTATAAACCAGGGCACTTAAACATAAAAGGAATTGCTAAAAATAAATTGTAATTGGTGTAAAATAAAATATTACCAAACAAAGGAAATACTTGTGGTTTTATACAAGATAGTAAATAAATGGAAAAACTCCTATAGCAAGAATGCTCAGATTACTCCCTCTGGACATCATGCACAGGAACACACATCTCTTTCCTGCATATATTTTATAGATACCTTATTCACATTTCCCACTGACCCAGATGATGGCGGTCTAAAGGTTTGGTGCCTCTTGCAAGCTGAGCAGTGGCTGTGGCACTCAAGGCTGGATACAATTAGCTACCCTTAAATGCCCCTGTCCAAATGTACTTCATTTTATTAGGAGAGGATCTGGAAAAAAGAAATGGGACATCAGTGGTTGGCTTTCAGATTGAACCTGTAGTTAGAAGTGAGAAATCTTGGGCACCTGGGTGGCTCAGTTGGTTAAAGCTTTTGGCTCAGGTCATGATCTCAGGGTCCTGGGATCGAGGCCCACATTGTGCCCTCTACTCAGGAGGGAGCCTGCTTCCTCCTCTCTCTCTGCCTGCTTTTCTGCCTGCTTATGATCTCTCTCTCTGTATAATAAATAAATAAAATCTTTAAAAAAAAAAAAGTGAGAAATCCTGTGTTCGTTGCACCTGTACTCCACAGACCTAGACAAAACCATGGCAGAAGGTGGAAGTATAAAGTGAAAGTATAACAAACCCATATTATGTTACTTTAATGCAGTTATTCTTAAGAATGTTAAAAAATTGGGGTGCCTGGGTGGCTCAGTTGGTTGGGCGACTGCCTTCGGCTCAGGTCATGATCCCGGAGACCCGGGATCGAGTCCCACATCGGGCTTCCTGCTCGGCAGGAAGCCTGCTTCTCCCTCTCTCACTCCCCCTGCTTGTGTTCCCTCTCTGGCTGTGTTTCTCTCTGTCAAATAAATAAAATCTTAAAAAAAAAAAAAGAATGTTAAAAAATTAAGACTATAGATGAATGGGTGAGTGTGGGAATAACAGGTGTAAATTAGGACAGTTTTGGCAAACTGGGTCATATGGTCACTCCAGTTATAGAGCACATATTGCCCTGAGTTTGGATCTTGATTTCAACAGTGACCTCTATTTAAAGTTTGGCTAAAATTTAATCCTAATGTGTGTATATTAGAATAATTATTTCTGAGTTAGTAACTATACTAAGAGTTTGTGAAATTCTTAAAAGTTGAGTGTCAAGTTATTTGTTTTCTAAGAGGTGAGAACCAGCAGTTTTGAAACTGACCAATAGGTAAACTGATCTGCTCTAATCTCCCATAACATTTGCAGGAGATGTTTCCCAAACTTTTACAGCTGCCTGGACATGCAAAATTCTGTTATTCTTGTTTGTCACAGGAGGACAGAATCCTTTTGTCTCTTAAAACTTACTGAGATCTATGTAAATTTAAGTCATCTTCACCTTGTCTGAAATTTGGAGACCTAGTTTTGATAATTCTTATCCTCTTGAGTCTCATTGTGAATATAAATCTGAGACTCCAGAATTCTGAAATGCTGCTTTGAACAAATTTTGGATGTACAATCCCTAACTAATATGGGAAAATTTAAATGAATATAAAAATACTTATGGATAAATTATTGTTTTGATATGTTTATTGGTAATAGTGACTTTTTATGCTGTCATTTCTTCCCCCTTTATCATTTTATGAAAAATCTCAAACTGACAAGTTAAAAGAAATTTTAGTCAGCATTTAGATGTACCACCTAGGTTCTACTCTTCACTTTTCTTAAAAAAATATTTCTATAACTGCTTTATTGAAATACTCATATATCATAAAATTGTGCTGTATAAAGGGCACAGTTCAGTGGTTTTTAGTATACTCATTTTAGTATACATATATTTTTAGTATACATAATTTTAGTGTACAGATTCGGACGACCATCACCACAGTTAATTTTAGAACATTCTCATCACCCCCAAAAGAAATCCTGTACCTTTTAACAAGAAGTCCTCCTTTCTCCTGGTCTGCCTTTCTCTCCCAACCCTAGACAACTACTAATCTGTTTTATCTCTGCAGATTTGCCTATTCTGAACATTTTATATGTCTAGACTCTTACAGTGGATAGTCTTTTGTGACTGGCTTTTTTTTAGTTTAATGCTTTCAGAATTCATCTGTCTTGTGGCATGTGTTAAGTACCTTATTCTTTATTACTAAATAATCTGTTGTATGGATAGACCCCTTTTACTTGTCCATTCATCATTTGATAGACCTTTAGATATTATGGATATTATGGATAATGCTGCTATGAATATCCTTGTACAAATATTTTTTTTAGTTTTGATTTTTTTTGGATATATACATAGGGTATAATTGCTGGGTCATGTAGTAATTCTATATTTAACCTTTTGGTGAATAGTCAGACTGTTTTCCAAAGTGGCTGCAATATTTACCTTTCTGTCAGTAGTGCATGAGGTTCTAATTTCTCCACATTTTTGCCAAAAATTGTCTTTTGGATTAAAGCCGTCATAGTGGATATGAAGTGGTATTGTATTGTGATTTTGGTTTGCATTTCCCTAATGACTGATGATGTTGAACATATTTTCATGTGCTTATTGTCCATTTGTGTATTTTCTTGGGGAAATGTTTATTCATATCATTTTGCTGATTTTTGAAAGTAGGTTGCTTGTCTTTTTATAGAGTTATTTGAGTTCTTCATTTTAGTGACAAGTTTCTTTTCTTTTTTTTTTTTAAGATTTTATTTATTTGACAGAGAGAAACACAGCGAGAGAGGGAACACAAGCAGGGGGAGTGAGAGAGGGAGAAGCAGGCTTCCCACCGAGCAGAGAGCCTGATGCAGGGCTCCATCCCGGGTCTCCGGGATCATGACCTGAGCCAAAGGCAGAGGCTTAACCACTGAGCCACCCAGGTGCTCCTAGTGACAAGTTTCTTACCAGAAATATGATTCACAGATATTTTCTGCCATTCTGTGGGTTTTTCCTTTTTTAAAAAATATTTTATTTGACACAGGGTGAGCGAGGGAGAGAGGGAAAGCAAGCATAAGCAGGGAGAATAACGGGCAGTGGAGAAGCAGGCTCCCCA
>PITA01024556.1:0-25947 GCA_004023965.1 Spilogale gracilis | reverse complement strand
TATTAAAAGACAAGCATTCCAGATTTGTTGTTTTCTGAGATATGTAGCTCTCACCTAGTAGAAACTTGTGCTACCTCCAACAGTGGCAGATGAGCAATAAAAAATTCAACAACCTATTGATGCTAAAGACTCTCAAGAAATTTGGAATGGAAGACAACTTCCTAATCTGATATACGGTATCTGTGAAAAATCTACAGCTAACATAATATTTAATGATGAAATATTGACCACATACCCCCTAACACAAGGAACAATGTGAGGGTTTTTACGTCTACCATTTCAACACTGCAGTAAAAGTGGTCAAAGTAGAAATTCTTGCTGTATTTCTTGTGTTGGGAGGAATGTGCCTAATATTTCACCATAAAAAGGAAGATGAAGAAAGAAAAAGTCATAGAGATTGGAAAGGAAAAAGTAAAACTGTCTTTATTGGTAAGCAACATGACCATCGATGTAGAAATCTTAAGTAATCTACAAAAAAGATCATAGAAGTAATGTGTAATTTCACCATTTTAAATATCACATTTATATTAACATCAAAAATACAAATACATGTAACAAAAATGCTCAAAAATGCTCACTTAAAACCTCAAAATAATGCTGAGAGAAGATAATGAAGATCTAAATAAATGGAGAGGTATGCTGTGTTTATGGATCATAAAAATCAATATTGTTAAATGTAATTTTACCAAATTTCTTTTTTTTTAAGATTTTATTTATTTGACAGAGAGAAACACAGCCAGAGAGGGAACACAAGCAGGGGGAGTGAGAGAGGGAGAAGCAGGCTTCCCGTCGAGCAGGGAGCCCTATGTGGGACTCGATCCCGAGTCTCCAGGATCATGACCTGAGCCGAAGGCAGCCACCCAACCAACTGAGCCACCCAGGCACCCCAATTTTACCAAATTCCTGCATAGATATGATACCAGGCAAATCAATACCAATCAAATCTCAGCAGTATTGTTTTGTGGTGGTTTTTTTTTTTAGAAATTGACAAGCTGATTCTAAAATTAATATGAAATGAAAAGGATGTTAATTACTCAAAACAATTTTGAAAAAGAACATTTAAAAACTTACACTACCTGATTTCAAGACTCATTACAAAACTATAGGAATCAACACAGTATGATATTGGCATAAGGATAGACATTGTGATCAGTATAACAGAATAGACAGTTCAAAAGTAAGCCTACACTTACATAACCATTTGAAAAAAAATACCAAGGTAATTCAATAGAAAGTCTTTTCTATAAATTGAATATTCACATGAAAAATAATGAACACTAACCCCTAACTCACACATATACAAAAATTAACTGAAGTGACCAAAGATCTAAGTATAAGAAACAAATCGTAAACCAATGTAAAAAGTAGCTTTATAGTAGGCAAAAACTTTTCAGCTAGGCATAAAAAGCATAAACGATAAAATTAAACTTTGATGAATTGGATTTCATCAAAATTTAAAACTTTTGCTTCTCAAAAGGTCACCAGTAAAAGAATAAAAGAAAACTAATGGGTTGGTATCTGATAAGTGTATTCCAATCATAATGTATAAAGAACACTCAACTACACTCAAATTAAAAAAAAAAAACCTTACAACTCAATATTTAAACAAACATACAATGCAATACTTAATATGGAAATGCAAATGCAAATTAAAATCACAATGAGGTAATACCATACACCCATTAGAATGACTAAAATTAACAAGACTAGCAATATTAAACACTAGTGAGGATTGGGAGCAAATGGGACTCATACTTTACTGGTTTGAATGTGAAATGGTATGGCCATCATGGAAAACAGTTTAATAGCTCCTTATATAAGTAAACCTATATTTATCAGATGACCCACCAACAATCCCTTTCCCAGGCATTTACTCAAGAGAAATAAGTACATATGATCTCACAGATCTGTACTTGAATGTACATGGTAGCTTTATTAGTAAGAGTCAAAAAGTAGGTGTATATTTCCACCAACTGCTGAAGGGACATGGTACATCCACATAATGAAACAATGCTCAGCAATAAAATAAACAACTGATACATGAAATAGAGTGAATGAATCTCAAAAGCCTTTATATGAAGTGAAAGGAGCCAGGTACAGAACCATATGCTGTCATTTATATGGCACTCTAGGGAAAACAAAGGGACAATATGCAGATCGGTGTTTGCCAGGGTAGTAGAGAAGTAGTTCCCTGCCAAGAGGAAGAGAGGACTCTATAGGGTGACAAAACATTCTATAGCATGGTTATTGTAAATGGCTCATAGGAATATATCCATTTCAAAACTCATCAAATTACATACTTAAAATTGGTGATCTTTCTTTTGTGTAAATTTTATCTCCATAAAGCTTTCTAATAGTTCTTTTGGATTTGAATATTTATTATATTTCAATACCTGCTGAACTTTTTAAAGTACTTGAAATGATAGTGTATTTATTTTCTATTGCTGTGTTATAAATCACCATAAACTTAGTACCTTAAAAACAAAAACACAAAGTTCTGGCAGGCTCAACTGGGCTCTCAATTCCAGGTGTCATAGGTCAGAATGAAAGTAGTCATCTGGAGACTCTGAGGGGTATCTACTTCCAGGCTCATTTAGGTTATTGGCAGCATTAATTTCCTTATGGTGTAGGACTTGGGTTATCACTTCCCTGACATGTACCTCCCTGCATCTTGAAGGCAACAGTGGTGCATGCAGTCCTTCCTGTCCTTGGAACCTCTCTCCCTTCTCCTTCAATTTTCTCCCCTGCTTTTAAGGGCTCATGTGATTATATTGGACCTACCTAATAATCCAAGATAACATCCCTACTTTAAGGTCAGCAGATTAGTAACCTAAATGACATCTCCAGTACTCTCTTTGCCATATAAGGTAATGTATTCTGAGTCCTGGGATTAAAATGCAAATCTTGGGACCATGACACTGTCCCCACAAAATACCACTGATAATGATAGCAGCTAACTGAGGAGCACTGAGGGCAGTCTACTATGGGCCAGACAGCAAGTTAATTGCTTCAAAGACATCACTGCAGTTTATCTTCCCAGCTGCCTAACGAGGTAAGCACTATTTCTTTGGTCGTTGTCCAGTGTGGCAAATGGGCATGAAAAGGTTTGAAAAGTGCCAGGATCACTTATTAGTTAATGACAGAGCAGACCTTATATTCAGATCTAAGTCCCAAAGCATTAGGCTGATGGTCATTGTATTTTGGCCACTGTTATTCTTGTCAACTGATTTTATTTTAATACAAAGTAGCTATGGTCTCTCACCAGCCCTCCCTCAGAATTGCTTGCATGTTCACCTCACAGTATGTTGCTCAGCTTGTAGTTATCTACCTTTTCAAGTATTTGAATCAGCAGCTACCTTCTTGTTAAGTGGTATCTCCACTTTCCAGGTGATGCTTGATTGAATATGTGGCTGCTGACTGACTGAGCAAGTAGATAGCATGTAAGTACACACCTGACTCCTGTCACTGTATTCAAAGGCTGATCATTACCCTCTGTCTTTAAGACAATGAAAGAGAAGAATGAGAGTATGTGCAGGCTCAATGCCTTGAGCCTCCACTTGTAGCCCAGGCCTGCTCCCGGACAGAGAAATAATGCCACCCCACCAATGCATCTCTGGAAAGGATTGCTAGGATCTAGGATCTGCTATCTTTCTGTGCTACTCACTTTTTTTTTTTTTGAGAGAGAGAGAGTGCCAGAAGGGCCAGAGAGAGAGAGAGAGAGAGAGAGAGAGAGAGAATCTTACACAAGTTCCATAGCTAGGACAAAGCCTTACACAGGGCTCCATTTCACAACCCTGAGATCATGAGCTGAACCAAAATCAAGAGTTGGAGGCTTAACCAAATGAGCCACCCAGACAATCCCGACTCTCTCTCCTTCTCTCTCTCTCTCCCTCTCTCTCTCTGTCTCTCTCTCTCTCTGACTGTGTTACTCACTTCTGAAAACAACCTATGTTTTTATAATAATACAGGTCATATCTCAATATCATATTTGAATGAGTGATCAAATTGAGCCCTTCCTAATTCTAGATTTTAGGAAACATTGCCTGTACTAGGATGTCTCAGAGAATGAATTTCTTTTTGGGGCCATGTAGCTCAGAGTACAGTTCTTCCCAGACTAACACATACCCCACTCTACCAAGTGACTTTACACAAGGGATTGTCAGAGCCCAGCAGGCTGGATGTGGGCATGATGCATGGGTACCTAATGCGATGCACTTGACACATAGTGAGCACCCAGAATATTGATTAAACGAATGAATGAATGCAACATGTGTGCCACATGGAAATGGATCCCAATGACTTTCCTAGCATTTGTATCTTTAAAAAAAATGCCTCCTCCCTGAAACAGAATGAGGTAATATCCAAATGCAAGGATAATAATGTTGGCCAAATCCTTTCTACAATTTTGAGTATGAAGTTGCCTTTCTTGATTTGTTTGTGTTTCTAGTACTACAAAGCCAATGCCCTTTTGACGTTGCCAAATGTAACCCTGTCTTAAAGATTAGATCAGAGCAGGAGGGTTTTCTTTAAATATAGTTGCAGTTCTCAAGTGTTAAACAGTGTGTGTCATGAGTGGCTTAATTATGCATTAAAATATTAATTTTAATGAAAAAGCAGAAAATACATCACCATGGTTTTCTCTGTCATCCCCAAGGAATAAGAACATAGCAATGCCTGCTTGAGGTAAAACCTGTTCCAGGTCAGTCATTTGGTATATTCTCCACCAATATGGGAGACAAATTAAAAGAAAAATATCCCAAATCCCTTCCAATAGCAAACCACAAATCTAGAATAGGAATCACAGGGAATTTGAATGACTAAAGGATAATGTAGCCACTTTGAATTTGCAGATGAAATCTTGTCTTTGCATACTTAATCTGAAATATTGAGCAAACATGAAAACACATCATGACACATTAGACTGATATGGGATCACAGTTTTTGTATGTCAAAAAGGGTCCATAGCTGAAATTGTCATAAGGTTCAGCCTATTGAAGGGGATGAAGAATAGATGGAAATCAAATTTTACTTTTGTTTTCAAGAATCACAAAGCCAGAAGGATCCTTAGGAAAAAATGAAGTCCAACTTTCTTATTTAAAGCTTATGTTTATAGGCTTAGGTATGACTGAAAATAATTTAAAACTCCCAAATATCAATGAAATACATGAGATAGAAGTTAATTTTATTTTTTTATTTTATTTTATTTTACTTTATTTTATGACTTTATTTGCCATTTTGAGAGAGGGAAAGAAAGAGCACAAGCAGGAGGGAGTGGCAGAGAGAGGAGAAGCAGACTACTTGCTGAGCAGGGAGCCCAACATGAACCTCGGTCCCAAGACCCCAAAATCATGACCTGAGTCCAAGTCAGAAGCTTAACCATCTGAACCATCCATGTGTCCTGATAGAAGCTTATTTTACATCCCTTCCCAGGAGTGCCTACAATGTAAGAGACACAGTCCCTCCACTCTGAGTGGCCCTAAGGTCCCAGTGAACCCCACAGACTAAGTGGGCTCCTGAAGTCCAGACATCAAATACACAGGGGTTGGTCGGAGAAGAGGCTTACATAGCAGGCGGAGGCCAGATCTTGAACTGTGGAAACTGTGCTATATGGGCATGCACATTGTCTTACAGGCCCTGGGACAGCATTTCAATATTGAGCAGAAAGCAAACATGGTTGTACTTGTACAAATCCTTCTGGCAGGCCTGTGGGTAGCTTGGAAAAGATCAGGATGGAAAACAGTGGACTAATGCAGGAGCTGGGTGAAAGAAGAGCAGAGGGGTGAGACAGGAGGTGTACAGCGAGGCTGTAAGCACAACCTGCATTTTCTGAGAAAGCCAATAAAAAAGAAAGGAAAAAAGAGGTGATGCAGGCCAACAGAACTGACTTCTTTCCAGCCGCAAACAAGTGAGTATGAGAACATGGGCACCCTATTCTGTGGGGTGTCTACAGAAGAAGCAGGTTTCAGAGAAGAAAGAGGAAGAGAAGGCTCTGTGCATAGATGAAGGATCATATAAGGTAAATATTCACAATCCAAAGACGTTGTGAGGCATGGTTCAAAGGGGTCACAAAGATCTAGGCTAAGAAAGAGAGTCCGATGGGGATAAAATTATTTGGAAATAAGCAATTCTGGAGCTTCCTTTTCTCTGAATGATCAACAAAAATGTTGGATAATGTGGATCCAGGGCCTGGTCTCATATATTTGGACTGGTCCAGATCATTTTCTGGTTAGCATCGGCTCACAGGGCCAGGCAATGCCAGGCCTGGTCTGAGAAATAAACCTGCCATGAGTTAAGAGGGCCATGACTTGTTCTGGAATGTTACCTGGCACTCTAGGATTCCTTGGAGCTACCTGGTGCTTATGCAAATAATACCACTGCCATTACCTATCCCTGGGTACCCCCATGACCCAGCAGTCAGTAAGAAGGAGCATGGCAGTTCCCATGGGATTTCTTGATTGTCTCTATAAGGCCCTAGGGAAACAGCTTCCTTATTTAACCTGCTGATGTTATAGCTGTTGCATTGATTCTTATCATGTACCATATTTTAATTTACGACTTCATAAGTTACACGTAAGATGTAAGAATCCTGGGATGCCTGGATGGCTCAGTGGGTTAAGCATCTGTCTCCAGTTTGGATCATGATCCCAGGATCCTGGGATCAAGTCCTACATGAGGTTCCTTGCTCAGCAGAGAGCCTGCTTCTCCCTCTGCCTGCTGTGCTCCTGCTTATATGCTCTCTCTCCCTGACAAATATATAAATAAAATCTTAAAAAAAAAGAGGTAAGAATCCTATCCTTAGCTAACCTTAAGCATTTGCATTACATACCAATAACTTGATTGTTTTTTTTAATGTTAGCTATAAATGTGTTAATACCAGTGAATACCAGTGTATTTTGCAAAAGCTTCTCTTTACTATGCCTCCACAGGGGGTCTCCATGATGGGGTGTTGCAGGGAAACTCAGAGCCCATCCCTGCTCAGGGAAATTATCACATTCCCCTCCCTTACTATGGACATAAAACATGGACCATGTTGCCAAACTTGAGGACTATAGAAAGACAGATGATAGATACAGAGATCCAGAGACAAAAATGGTCACAGATATAGGGAGAGAGAGAGAGAGGGAGAGAGAGAAGGAGAGAGAGATTACGTAATTTACAGTCTACTGTGGAGGAGATATCAGAAAAAGAAAGCAATTACACATTGTAGCAAGAGCTAGAAGGAAATGGTCCTGAGACAGAGAATGAGGGTGAGGTAGAGAGGGATTCACTTTACCCAGGGAAGTCAAAAACTCTCCAATAATTGCCTTTGGAGATAGGTTAGGAATGTGCAGAAGTCCTGGGGCAGACAGCTGAATGGCCAGAGATACTGAAGGCAGCAGGGAACACAAGGTAGCAGCAAAGACAAATGGCAAGAGAGAGAAGTAAGGGTCAATCACCCAAACAGTTGGCTAAGATAACTTCTGAATTTCTCATCATTTTCTCCATATAATAAAATGGATAAAATTGAATTTAAATTGTGTAGAAAACTAACCTTTTCATTTTCCTTGTATTCAATAATTTCATAATAGATTTACTTGGAAATCAATTCTATGATGCATTTCCTAAACAGCTTCCAAATGCCTTCATCATAAAAGGTCCACATGAAGTAAAAGACTTTCATCAGTTCAAGGTTCGAGCTATTTATCATGGCAAGATTCCAGACAATTGTGAGTCAGGGGGAAGACTGTTTTGCATGCAAAATTAAAGGAAACATTTATAGCACCGATAGTCACTCTAATGTACTTTTTTATTTACGAAAGCGTCCATCACAAAGTTGAATTTTGGAAAGTTCGATGATCGTGTTATGCACAGTAAAATTTGTGTGCCATAGAGATTAAACACAATTTTTTTTATTATTCTGTTGATAGATTTGATGTGAGGTAACTGTTCAGACTCAATTGTCTTATTCTGAAAACACTTGTGAGGGGGCAAGTGATCCTGTGTCTACTCAACACAAAAGGAACTAAAAACTACAAATAGGCATGTCAATTTGCTTTGAAAAGTGATTAACTGACCCTATCATGCCTATAGTTTGTTTTTAAAATCTAAAAATATTAAGTTCAAAAAACTTCACAAAAATGTAACTAATGCCCTGAAGTTTTCCAGTATGTTGACATAACAAATACGTTGTCTGCAGTCTTAGAGAAGTCAGTTTCTTCTTCTTTGGAATGCACTTGGAAATTTTTCACTAAAAGAACAGCATGGAGGAAAGAACTTGGGGAAGGAGAGAAATGGGAGAAGAGTACCTCACAAGGTGTTCTTAGCAAGTTAAAGAATTTTTTCTGGTAGAACGCATTTGACTCTTTTAATCTCAGCCTTCTGTGGTATTGCCCTTACATCATTTTTACTACTTTAAGGGAAAATGGCCAATGGATCTTAAGCCTAAACTTGTAAAGCAGTAACTGATTAGCTCACCTGTAGATACTCACCAGGTTCCCAGTGTATGTGGTCTGTAAAAACACTTGGACATGCTCATCAATGTGCTCCCCACTAGTGGAGACCTGCATCTAAGATATGCCAACAGGGCATCTGATCAGAACACCTAATACATGGTTTTTAACAGACCAACCAGCACAAGGCAGATGGGGCCCATGGCTTCTCTTATTTACTACTGATAGCCACGCTTCTGGCTCCTTGTCTTTTAAAGTGAGTCCTGCAATGATCTCTGTAAATGAAATATTTGCTACAATACTGCCATCAAACAAAAGCCACGAGGGTTTCACAGGTGAGTATAATTCATATTCTAATTATAATTGAGTATATTATAATAACATTAAAATAATATACTCAATTATAATTAGAATATGTCTAGTCTTTTCCATTTGTCCTCTACAATCTGATTAGAAGTGTCACAGCTGCTAGATAAGAGGATATATAGGAATGCTATGTAACCAGAGAACTGTTCCAAAAGATAATCACTATCATTTCATACTGGTTAACTGTTCTCAGAGAATTTGCTTTAGGATAATGCAGTCCCTGCCTTCACCATGAGTCCTTGACTCTGGTTTCAAACAGCATCCTAAACCTTCATCTGACAAAAACAAACAAACAAACAAACAAACATGAGAGAAAATTAGAGACCTTAACACTGGAACTATTTCATTCTGGATTATTACTCATGATTGGCAGAATTTTTCTGCTTTCAGTATAACAATGATAGCATGTATACTGTGAAATAATTTGTTTTCTTATTTATTCATTAATTCATTTATTCATTTATCCATTTATTTATTTATGAGAGAGAGCAGGAGTGGGGGCACAGGTGGAGGGAGAAGGACAAACAGACTCCCAGCTGAGCCAGAAATGGACGGAGACTTCAATCCCAAGATCCTGAGATCACCATGACCTAAAACCAAGACTCTGCCCTCAACTGACTGAGTCACCCAGGCATCCCTGAAATAATTTGTTTTCAAATGCATTTTCCCTATTGGTATAAAACAAGTAGGCAGACAACGCCAGAGAATACTGCAGGTTTTGTGCTCCTGGCTGAGCTATCACATTTTATTGCTATCTTAATTCAAAGAGGATGTCCCATCTGTGGTTAAGAAGAGCAGAAAGTTCTTCCACATTAAAAGACACACAACCTGCATTTCAAATAAGTTAAAGACCAATTTTACTGGGATATTTACTTGGGAAAAAAGCAAGGTTGGATTGTATCCCACAGACAAGTGGCAGTTGCCAGCCAGTCTTTTGAGGAGGCTGCCTCTTTAACTAGCTTAATAGTTTGTCCCAGATTCTATCCACAATCTCCACTTCTACCTCTAAGAATGAAAGAAGGTGAGGATAAGAACTATTCCAAGTTACTTTTGCTTCCAGTAACATCACTAAAATCTTGAAGCTATCTTGTTCCAGGTTACCTCCAGGTATCACAGCAAAAACACTGACAACCCAAAGAGTGGCTGAGCTTTAAGGGCAAGCTCCTCACCCTCCTACACTCCTCAAAACAACGTCGGGTTAACGCATCTGCTAATTCTTGAAGCTCCTTCAAGTTTCCCCAGATCTCCCTGAAGATCTTAAACCTCGCTTGGTGTGACACTCACCATCCAAAATACCCCTCACGCACGCAGCGTGCACAACATATTTTCAGACCTTGATTCACAGTGCAATCCATCAAAGGGGCTGCGAACCTAAAAGACAGCAACAAAATTAAAACTCCGACCTCATCAGTTAGAACAGAGTCCGCAACTACCCTGACAGGGACCCTCCAAGTGGGACAACGCTCCCAGACCCAGGAGCCAATAGTTGGTTGGCCCAGGCGTTGCCATGGTCACGTTGTGTTAGGGTCGCGCACGCACGCCGCGCGAGCCCGGAAGCCAATCGGCAGCCGGCCAAGGCGTTGCCATGGCCACTCTGTGAGTTAAGGCCGCGAGAGCGGGGTTGGGGAGAGTTGACCCGGCTGCCCCAAGTACGGGTAAGCAAGGGTCATGCTAGCCGCGCACCCCTAACACCCATCGCTGCCCAATTCCGGACAGCAGGCATGAACCGCAAGAAGCTGCAGAAGTTGACGGACACCTTAATTAAAAATTGCAAACACTGTAAGTAAGAATCAAGTGCTGGATGAGCAGAAGTTCCAGGAAGGGCTTATGTTCTACCTGGTACTAGTGCTGGCTGCTCAGCCTGCTTTTCACCTCCAGTCTGAGTGTTCCTGGAGCCCCTTTTATGTCCCCTAAAGTCTGCAAGGGAATCCCTGGATAGTAGGTTCCTTGGGCCAGGTACTTATGCTTGCCCATGATCTTAAAGACTGTATACAGGTACCCAGACATCTAGTACTACACTCCCACACTTACACTAACTTGCTTCTCAAACCCTCTTCTTAATTTACCTTTCCATTATAGAAATGCTATTTATTTACTGACACATGTGTGGTTTTAGCGTCAGACACAGGTGTCAAATATGTCTTCAAACCCACTGGACTCAAGAAAACTAGCACAACAAACATACACCTGCTTTCTAGCTCTTTTTAGTGCAAATACACGGGCAGGGTCCAAGCTCTGAAAACTTACCAGGAGATCCATAAGGGAAAAGTGGTTATCGATAGCCGAACATCCTTAGAAGAGCATCGAAATAGCATAAAAACCCTGTATCTCAGAGCAAGGAAATGTGTCTGGAGACCAGAGTTCCACAAAGCTAAACACACGGTAAAGAATCTATTCCCAACTCCAAACCTGGATTTTGCGGTTGCTGGTGGGGTTGCTAGGCAAAGGAGACTTTGCAGGTGACAAAATGGCACGTGTTAAAGATATCTGCTCCAATCACACATTCTAAAACATGGTCTTAGAATTGTATGGGTAACTTTAGAATTGTATTTAGACTGAAACACAGAACTGTACTTGGTCATGTAAGGTAAGATATGGTTTAGAATGAGAAAGATACTGTCCGATGAGCACTTAAAATTTTGTTGCTGATTGCAAAACTAATGGGCACTTGAGAAAATAAGAGAAGCCATAATCCCAGTATCACCCCTACTGTGCAAAGGAGGAACAGGTTTATTGTAGTTCTGGAGCGTGTAGGATCTAGTGCCTTCTAGCTGTATTTAGTATCTAATGTAATAAATTGTGAGATGTGCTCCCTTAGTGAAGTGGACTGTAAATAAATTCATGGTGTGTATAAATGTCTGAAACTTCTTAGTAAAAAGCCATCCTATAGTTTAAGGTATTATTATGGTTATTATAATGTGGTGAGTTCTGTTGTTGTTTTTCTCCAAATAATTCTATTGCAAGGAAAAGACTAAATCTTAAAACATCTAGTGAGCATTTTGCAAAAGCAATGAAATAACTGATACACACAGTCCTAAATTTGTTTTAGTCCCTGTTCGGTAAGTGTGCAATGCATTACAAACCGTTTTTTCTGTGAACAATCAAAAGGTGAGTGTATTAAAAGGTAAATGAAAACCCTGCAGGAAAAAATAGTCACCTTTTTTGATTTTTGTCCTTACATCAAATTTTTAAATTGAGCCTTTAAAAATCTTGATAATTACTGGTTAAAGTCTATAGAAATGGTTATAAATAATGAACATTATAATTAAAAACTTTTTTAAACAGATAAAATTTCCCCTAAAGTCAAATTTCCTCTTAGTTGCTGGATGAGGATTCCACCAGGATAAAGTGGATACATTCTGTAGAATCAGGGGAAAAAAAAAGATATCTTAAGTGATTATCCAGCTAATCTACCATTCTACAGATATGGTCTGCAGAAAACATTTAGACCAATCTGAAAAGATGAAACTCCATTCTTGAATTTCCCTTAATTTCATTTAGTATTTTATTCTGGAAGTTAAGAAACATTTCAGCAAGAAAAACTTTCTTATGGCTAACCTTGAATCCTTTGGGTAATAATTAAGGTAATAGTCTTTAATTTTTATTTTAGCTAAGATGGGAAAATGGCTAATCAACATCCCCTCTGCTAACATTTTATATACATGAACATCATTCTTCATGCAGGCTTTTCTTCTCCATTCAGTAGCAGCTTTTTTATTTTTGGAGATTGTTGTGTTTGGTTAAATATATATGTTATATTTACTATTTTACCAAATTTAACATTTACCATTTTAAGTGTACAACTCTATGGCATTAAATACATTCACATTGTTGTGCAACCATCACCACCACTCATCTCCAGACCTTTTTCATCTTTCCCAACTGAAACTATACCCATTAAACTATAACTCCTCACTTTCCCCTTCTCCAGCCCCTGGCAACCACCATTCTACTTTCTGTATCTTTGAATTGCACCACTCTAGGTACATCATGTAAGTGAAATCATGCAATATTTGTCCTTTTATATCTGACTTATTTCACTCAGGAGAATGTCTTCAAGCTTCATCCATCTTGTAGTATGGGTCAAAACTTCCTTTTCAAGGCTGGGTCATATCCCATTGTTTGTATACATGACATGTTACTTATCCATTCATCCACCGAAGGACACTTACCTTGCTTTCACCTTTAAGGCTATAGTGAATAACATTGCTAAGAACATTGATATACAAGTATCTGAGTCCCTGCTTTCAATTCTTTTAAGTATATACCCAGAAGTGGAATCACTGAGTTATATAGTATTTCTGTGTTTAATTTTTTTAACAGCTGACGTGCCATTTTCTATGTCTGACACTAACCACTTTTTTAAAGATTATAACCATTATATTCTTTTCTACTGTTCAACTCGTCTTTTTACTAAATCATTTATTTCTCCAAATTTTCAATGTCTCCTAAACTGTGGTACCTCAAACCAGAAATCAGACTTGAGCCTGTCTTGACTTGTACATGAGGCATGATTTCTCCATTCCTATCTGCTATCTTCCTGTATTTTATTATTTCTATTTTTTTATTTTTAAAATTTAGTTTTTCTAAACCAAAAAACAAAACAGAATAATTCACCCTTTAAATGCACACAAGTTTCATCCTTGTTTTTAGAAGTACAGAACTATAATTTGTTTTGAAATAAAACCTTTCTCATCCTCTATACTTTATATTTAAATTCACCTTTATGCCAGTCAATAATGCTTCCATCTACATACCTCAAGTGACACTTGGAACACAAATAATTAGCTCGGGGTTTACAAATATGCTTCATGCATTTATGTGTATGGACCAGTATACATGTCTGTGTATCTATTTTAAATAAAATTGTATTCCTTTTCTCCAAAATATTACTGAGTACTTACATGTTAATTTTCACCTCAATGCTTCTTTATTGGGAAAAAAGTAATTCTGATACCCAAATTCCAGCTTACTGATTTGACTAAAGCTGATGATGTGAAGTGAAAATTGTTGCCTAGTGTTCAGGAGTCTAGTATCTATTTCCAGGCAAAAGTTAAGTTGTAAATCTCATAAATGCCTATAATCAAAATGCTGAGGGAAAGTTACCATTCTTAAAGATTACCTTGCTTACTTTGGATTGCACCTCTACTGTCTTTAAAGTTTAGCATCTAACCCCACAATCATTATTCAGGTAAGTTGGCTAAGATTATTTTCTTCCTAAATGTGACTGGATTTAATATTCAACTCCTTTTTGGAGGGAAGGCTGTTCCTCTTATTTTCGTGGAGAATCCTCTCCAGTGGTCATCGCCTATTAATGGTCATGAATCTTAAAACAAGATGGTTTTCTGTTGAAAACTAAATATTTGATGGTCTTGATGTTGTCTATAAACTCATTAAGATATAAATCAAGGATTAAAATACATTTTTGTTATATCTTAATTTAATTTTTTCACAGTTAATAAATTTGAAGTGAACTGTCTTATAAATCTTTTTTATAACTTGGTGGGAGAAGTGACAGAGCGGCAAGGTATCACCATTGGGCTAGATCGTAATGCATTTCGAAACATCCTGCACATGACATTTGGAATGACAGATGACATGATTATGGACAGAGGTAAGAAAACATACAATAGTCAAATTAGCCAGATCCAGCCATAACTGGAAAAAAAAGTCTGAAGTTTCGACATAGTCTTGGTAGGAAGCTTAATGTTCTGAATTCCCAATTTCACTTGAATATAAAAAATTAATTTGTGTCTTCATGGGGAAAGATCATAAGGAAGGGGTTCTATGTACTCTATTCTGTGTATTCAAGAAAAGAACAAAGCCCAGCTTGAATAATTAGGTTTCCCTTACTTTATATCCAAAAACCTAAAATATTTCTATTTCTACTTAGTAAATATAATAACCAAAAGAATAGTTTTAAAAGGACATAAATTTCCTTATATCATCAAAATATTGCAATAAAAAATTAAGTTATAACTTTATCACATATGTAATAACATTACTTTTCCTGAGTAAGAAAATTAGAAAAAATCACATATTTTATGTTAACATAGCAACACATTTAACATACCAATATGTTCATATATTAATACGTATTCATTAGTATATTTAGATACTCAGAATTTACGTTGTTTCTGTAAAAAAATGAAAGATGTGTGAAAGTTAAATGAAAGAGTTTTCCAATGTTATGATATCTTAGTTTCCTCCTTTGTCAAATGAGCATGTCAGACCACCTGATCCTGAAGTTTTGTCCACATTTTAAAAGTGAGTAGCACCGGTCTAAATATATTACTGAGAACAAAAATGCAGCACAGGTATCACGTTGTACTTCTCTCTTAGTATTCCGAGGTTTTGATAAGGACAACGATGGCTGTGTAAACGTATCAGAGTGGATTTATGGATTATCAGTATTTCTTCGAGGAACTTTGGAAGAAAAAATGAAATGTAAGATTTCAGGTTACCCTATTGCTTTGCACATTAGGATTAACGTATCTAAAGAACATATATCCGTGTCTTCCAACCCAGCCAGTAAAATAGGTTTGTCTTTTGGTTGGTTAGTTTGAAGCCCCATTAGCCTCTTTTATGGAGCAATTAAAGTCAATGATAAAGATTGAAAAAAATTAATACCAAGGAAAATCAGGAGATCCTGAGGAGTAATTCATGCCAAGCAAGACTGCATTAAGCATGTACTATACATTCTATGTACATATGCAGTTATGTATCAATGTATTAAATATTTTACCTGAGGTAAATTTCATTACCTGAATTATTAAGGATAAAAGTAGAGAATATTGATTAGAGTGTTCTGATTCTTAGTTAATTTTTAATTCATTCTGATGAACTCTGTTTAAGGATCATAATTTGGTCAGTTTTCCAAGAATTTCAAGATGAAATCGTCAAATCATTGTTCCTTGGTATGCTTATTCATAGCTGAGTGAGTGTAAGGAGCCATTTTCTAAGGGTTGTTGATCATATTCAGCTAGTGTTCATTAAGCATTTCATATGGAAATTAGATTGCACTAAGTCCTACAGGGTTGACATGAGCATCCACAGTACAGACCTTGGCCTTGAACATTTTATCAGAGCAAATATTCCCTTAGTCATAGTATCAAATTCATAATTGGTTATTTTTTTAAAAGATTGCTTTGAAGTATTTGATTTGAATGGTGATGGATTCATTTCAAAGGAGGAAATGTTCCATATGCTGAAGAACAGCCTTCTCAAACAGCCATCTGAAGAAGACCCTGATGAAGGAATTAAAGATTTGGTTGAAATAACACTTAAAAAAATGGTAAATATGGGAAATTTAGGGTTTTATATTAAAATTCACAGGCCAGAATGGGATAGAAATAACAATTCAAATTATAGTAACTATCCAGTTTCCTGCTTGGTGAAATACAACACTTATATTATACTTTTTAATTATAATATTAATAGTTCTTTTCAATTTCATTATTTAGTCTCATTTACCAACACCTTTCTTCTGTCAACACTTGACCATGAAAAGACAGTTTGTGTTTGCGATAAATATTATACATGTTGACTGATACATGGCTGGTCACCCCCTAGGACCATGACCATGATGGAAAGCTGTCTTTCACAGACTACGAACAGGCTGTGAGAGAAGAGACCCTTCTACTGGAAGCTTTTGGACCATGTCTTCCTGATCCAAAGGTAATGATATTACTTTCACTGAACAGTGACTGATATATAATGTAGGACCAACAACCCAGGACTTCTTGGTTTGGTGAGTGAAGGATCAGAGGAATTACATTCACCCAAAGAGAATAGCTTCTAAGTAGAGAAAGCCAACTGAAGAAGAACCTGCTGGTTCATTTCATAATACTGCTATAGCCTAATGATATTTTTCCCCATTCATTAACTAATTCATTCATGTAAGAAACAATTATTGAAGCATAATATGTTCCAGAAACACAGATGAAAGGTCTGCACTCAAGGACTAATATTTTCTTGGGAAAAATCAATGTGAAAATAATTACACAACAGTGTGATAAGTATTACTATAATATTAATGACTTGTTCAGGCTTTATCTATGCCAGGCAATATCTATAGCACTGCCCCATATTACTTCATTTAATCCCCTTAACAATCCTATGAAGGATGTGATATTATTAATCTTCATTTTATAGATGAGGAAATTGAGGCTGAGAGAGTTAGGCAAGCTGTCCAAGTTCAGTCACTAATTATGGAGTACCCCGAATGCCCTAGTGCTCAAGTCCATAAAGATATGTGTAGTAGAGGGTTGCAGTAGTTGAGGGCATCTAATCCAGCTGTATGGAATCACTGGAGAATGGCTGATGAGACAAGGAAGGCTTACCTGGGTTGTTAGGCCTCAATAGTTAGCCAGGTCAAAATGGAAAAGAGCAATCTATGCAAGGTAATAGCATATGCATGACAGTGGGGAGGGGAGAGAGGAATAAATATTATATTAGAAGAGTATTCAGTGTGGTATGAGATTGATGTTGAGGCAGGACATGCATAAAAGAGCCAAGTCCAGTGGTGCTCAAAGCTTGGATTTTGTCTTGAAACTCATGAGGATTAATTGGAAGATTTTAAACCTGGTGGGGTAATGTGATATAAATATAAATCTTACCATTATCTACCTTCCCAATCTAGTTGATATCTCCAGGTGCCTACTTAACATTCCAGTAGATAATCTCAGTAAACTCTGTTTTCCCCTAAAAATCACTCCCCACCATCTTGTCTGCCTCAATGAATGACACCCCTATATGCTCAGTTTTAATCAGAAACTTGTCACCCTTAATGTCCCTTTTAGAGCACTATCAGCTACTACTTCAAAATATATCCCTGAATATAACCTCTTCCACAGATGTATGATTACCAACATAAATCAAGCTGCCATCCAGTCACCCAGCCTAGATCATTAGCTGTGTCTTCTACTGTTGTCCCCTACTGATCAATCTCCACAACATCCAGTATATTTGGAAACACAGATTCTGTCATGTCCCTCTCTTGCCTAAAATGCCCTCTGTGTCTGAAGTCTATTTAGTGGGCCTTCCTTTTCTCTCTTAAACCATGGTCTCCTGCTACCTTTCCAGTGGACGGCTCCTGCCCTGAGCCATTCCAGCCACCTTGCTGTTCTCCCTGTGTGCCTTTGCACTTACAGTAGCCTCTGTCTGAGCATTCTGTCCCCAGACCTTCACATGCCTCAGACTCCACTCCATCTCTGCACAGATGCCCTCCACCTATCTTAACTACTCCTCTTCTTCCACTCCTCACCACTGCCTCTTTCTTCTTCATGGTTCTTATCATTACATAGAATATATTTACTCCTTTACTTAGTGTCTGTCTTAACATGTGGATGGAAAAGAAGGAAAAGGGAAAGGGAGGAAAGAAAGAAAGAAATGAAGAAGAGAACTTACCTTAATTCCACACCTACTTCTATTTTCTGTCTGATGGCTTTCTTTTTCACAGTCAAATGTCATGAGAGAATTGTCTATATTTGTGATCTACACTACCATGGCTGCTTCAGCATATTCCTGAAACAGCTCTTGCTGAGTTCATCATACCCTACTTGTTAATAAATGCCAAGTGTAGACTTCTTGTCTTGCTAGACTACATCCTTTCCTCTCCCCAGCTCTCAGTGCAGCTTCTTAACTCCAGGAAGCACCTCCTCTTCATCTGTAGCTTGGCTATGACATCACATGGCCTTCTGGACTCCAGAGCCCTGGTGTGCTTACCCTATCACACCCTTCCAGTAGTGAATTAACCTCAGTTTCTGGCCATCCAGCCCCGAGGCTGGAGGCTACCAGAGAGCTGTGTCATGTGCTCTTACTCATCTGTGGCCCAAACCGAATGTCATGTTTGAGCCATCACTACCCATGAATGGAAAATGTGTGAGTGTCCTAAGTTCATGTTCCCTACTCTTCTTCAGTTATCTTGTGGCTCTTCAAACATAAAGGAGACATACAGAACATTTTGTTTTTCTTACCTTTTTTGGAAGTCTGTACTAATTTGAGCACATTTTTTTACAGAGTCATATGGAATTTGAAGCCCAAGTATTCAAAGATCCGAATGAATTTAATGATATATGAATACCTAAATGTGTTGTCTCAAGTGAGTAAAAACAAAGAGGCACATGTATATTGTTTATTTTTTCTACTTAGCTCAGAAAGATCATGTTGAATTCTGTGTTTGGTGTGAGGAATGGAGCTCACTGACATGTATCATTCAACTGTGGTATAAGATGCAAACGAAATAAATGGAAGACAGGAAGGCCCTTATTAAATGTTGGGTTGGACAAGACAAGTTCACATCTCCAGATATTTTATCACATAGACTCTCTGTTGAAGCTTATAACTATCATAAAACCTTTGTATTGATGAAATGAGTAGAGAGATTACTTATTCATGAATTATTGAGGCAAACATTCTTCATGTCAGAAAAATGATGGGTATACATTTAAAAGTCAGTAAAACTACTGAATTTCCTTTGGAACAGTTAATAATGAAAACAGCATTTAAAAAAGAATAACAGTGACCTTTAACACTTAAACACCTGTCTTCCAGTCATTGAGGGACATTCAGAGTGCTGAAATCAACATGTACCTACTTCAATATAACACTTATTATTGTTTGAGACTTTACCAGAATAATCTGTATAGACAATAAGCCCCTGAGGGCAGGAGTCCCTGTACCCATCTTTATGTCTGTCCAGCAGTTATCACGGTCCTCTGCACAGAATGGCTCCCCAGTAAACATGGGTAGAAAAATACAAAGTGTATTTATAGTGTAGTGGTTATCATGTTCCCCTGACAAAGTGCTACCAGATAAATGCTAATTCTTGGTGATCAGTGGAGAAAGAAAGTGCTGTTTTTGTGAATAATGGATTATGTGGCCACAGCTTTCAGTCTACCTCTGGAATTGCTCCAAAGCTCTGTACCCCATTGCAGCTGGCTGCCCACCCCCATCATCCCCAGCTCTTCTGTCTCTCCACCTCAGCCACACTCCTGAATGAGTGTACCTCAGTGTCACCCCAACCTCTTGGAATACCCTCATATGCCCCTTAACAGAAAGCTCATTACATCATGTCCCACCAGCAATCAATTCTTGAAGACAGAACCGCTGCCTCCATCCAGCAGGTGCCTATAGGTTTTTGATGCAGCATGAGAAAGATGGGACCTACTTGGGTTCCTATAACTACTGTTTACCCCTTTCTTAAATGCATGCAAGCAGCTGGGAGTAGTAGTATGCACAAAATCTGTCTGTCTATGTATAAACATTCAGAGGCTACTTGGGATGTTAAATCCCTTTTGTTACTATATATGTGTCAAGTTTAAGCAAAAGAGTACCTTGTATAAAAAAAATGGACTGTTACAAATAAATATAGTAAATGATTCCATGAAATAAAAAGTATTTTACTGTGTATTTTCTTAAAATTTTAGATTTTTATGTATATGGAGTTTGACACAATTTTCTGTCTTGAGTAAGTAAAATCACACAATGCTTTTAATTCTTAAAATTTGTATTTTTCTGATCACAAAGTAAGAGGATCATGGAAGACTCAGAAGTTCAGGAAATTAAAAACTAAAATTTAAATATTCATCAATATTCTGATATAGATCCTTTCAGGCTTTCTTAAGGTATTTGTAAGTATAGCTATACTTTTGTACACAGCATACCTATAATTTTTTAAATAATCATATTGAAAATGCTCTTTTGTAAGCTGCTTTTTAATGGACCACTCCCTCATGGCACTTTCTCACATCAATTAATATTTGCCTACAGCCTGACTTGTAATGGCTGCCTGACCTTCCATCACAAAAGACCTTATTAAAGCATTTCTCTGTTATTGACATTTCAGTTGTTCCCACATTTCTTTTATAAATAATTCCCAAGAGAACTGTCCTTGTAGATAAATCTTCTCATGTTCATCATTGCCTGCTTAATCAGGGTAAATTTTTAAAAGTAAATGTTCCATTAAAGGCCCAGCTTTGAGATTTCTAGCACATGCTGCCAGATTACCCTCCAGGAAGGCCTGCTGTGCCTGGTGCCTGGGATACAGATTCCCTCTTCCCTGTGGTACACATTCTTTTCACCCTTTTGCTGATGTTGTGGACCATAATTGACCATGGTTTTAATTTATCATTTAAAGAACTAATCTTATACATCTGTACCTAAATTTTTTATTGTAGATTGTGTAAAAACTGACTTCCATGTGAATAACCCTAGTTTATTACTTGACATTATTTAAAACTAAAGCCTTTTTAGAAAAGTCTAAATAATTTTAGTGAAACTTAAGATGGTGTTGGTACAGACTCATGAGCTCTGTTTGAGAGCTTCCCTTTACAATACAGAACACACCCCCTCTGCTGTTCCTCATATCTGCCCAAATCATTTCCTTCTGTGACTATATCTAGATTTCCGGATTCTCTTAATTTTACTACTGTTCCAACTCATAAATAATTTTAACACTGAAAATTCTCTCAACTTCAGAGCAAGGTCATCCAAGTACACTGAGAACCTTTGAGGAAAAGCCTTCTCTCCTCTCACTCTGAGCTCTATGGCCTGCTCTATGCCTTGCCTGCCTGCTGCTAGCCCATTCTGACTCCAGCCCCCAGGTTCAGCCAGCTTTGCTTAGCCCAATCTTTGCCTGCCTTTGGGTGGCTGGGTTAGGACTACAGAGGAGCAGTTATAACTTGGAGGGCTGACTATATCCTTCCTCACAACTGGCTCCTCAAAGTGTTGGCTTCCCCTTCTCCCAGGGCCCTGGGAGGACCAGCAGAAAGCCCACTAGGCCCCTCTGGGAGAGGTACACATTGATTTTCTCACAGCATGGAAAGAGTCTGTCTGGGAAACAAGTACATTTTTTGAACTACAGGATTTAAAAACTACCACTGAAAACTGGTAGTCCTACATTCTTAACCCTGCAAATGTCTTTGTGTACAAGATTGCACTTGTTAAGAAGCCAAGCCTGCAATTGCTTGCATCATAAAGTCATCCAAAACATTCACCAAGTCCCTCTTTGTGTTCAACCATGGGGGTGAATACAGTCTAAGTCAGTTGTCCTCCTCCCACCTCACTTGTGTGGTAAAATGAAGACTCTGCCATGTGATGGCCATGTCAGCACCTTTACTATTTGGATGTGATTACAATACCTCCCCTGCCCTTCTCCACCTCCCCCCCAAAAAAGTTATATCATTTTTAATTAAAGGAGATTGTTAAAGGGAATTAAAATCAAATATACTTTGAAACTGTGGAGACAGCCATATCTGGAAAAGGCTGCTCTGACCCGCTTCTTGGATTGTGCCTTTTCACTGACTGCATTTTTTTTTAAGATTTTATTTATTTGACAGAGAGAAACACAGCCAGAGAGGGAACACAAGCAGGGGGAGTGAGAGAGGGAGAAGCAGGGACCCCGATGTGGGTCTCCGGGATCATGACCTGAGCCGAAGGCAGACGCTTAACCAACTGAGCCACCCAGGCGCCCCTCACTGACTTCATTTTATCTGTGTTCATCTCCTCCAGAATCACCCCCAGCTCTTCCACAGTGATCCAGAGCTGATGGTAACCCTCAGCAGTGTGACTGAGAAAGGATGGCAATTGCTTTGACACGGAAAGATTAACATAAATGACCCATAATAAAATAGAGACTTTACCTATGCATGTGTTAATTATAATTTGGCAAATCTTGAGGATTGGTTGGTAATATTTCAGAAAGAGAGAGAAGTGATGTATTTATCTTTTCTGATTCAGTGACGGTGTTCTCTGTTAGAATGAAGCAGATGATCTCCTCAAATGTTTTCCAGTCTCAGTTACCCTTGAAGGAGGAGCCAACCTAAATACATACCAAGCAAATCAAAGTCCCCTTCTCATGAGGTCTCTCAAGGAAACTTGCTCAGTTTTGAAGGACAGCAAAAAAGGAAGGAAGTCTTAACAGTGAACTATCCTGCGTGAAACAAAGAGTGTTTCCGCAATTGAAATGTCTTTATCAGAGTGCCATTAACCTGAGCAATGGTTAGCTGCTCACAGTTCCATCAGTTGGTAATTTGTGGCTTTCTGTGTACCTCCTGCCTCCTACCTAATCCGTCAGGAAAATATTCCTCCCTCTAAGACACACATCCTCTTGTTTATTTTCACCTCCCTCCTGCCTGTTGAGCTCTACACTACACCTATTATGTGGCCCCAGCCAGACTCACAGAGAGTTCCCTGGGTGAGAAACGTGTCAACTTAAAGGCATTTGAATAAATTGGGTGAAATACAGGCTGTCCTCCCCTTAACCTGAGGTGCACCTTTCTGTCTCCTGTCCCCTATCTCCAAAGTCAGCCCAGAGCTGGACAACAGTGAGCCTGAGGATGGAGAATGGCACAGAAGGAAGCAGAGGAATTTACAAGTTCTCCTGCAGGAGACATTTAGAGCTGTGTCACTACCTCCTGTAGGAGTGATGGGCTCCAAAGCCTAGGGCAGTACTGGAAAGTAATTAAACCATTTGGTCAAGTCCTCCTTAATGACTCCTTCAGAAATACAAGAGACTCAGAAAGAGGAATAAAACCATCCCTACAATCTCAATAATACATTATACAACAATCCAGTGAGCACTTTTGTTTCAGGTGCATACTTTACATTCATTATTTTACTCATTTCTCAAAACTACCCTAAGAGGTAAACATAACACTACTTACTGTCTTTATCTTACAGATTGAGAAATTGGAGTTTAAGAAAATCAAGAAACTCCTTCAATGTCCTAACCTGGCCAAGAACAAAGCCAAGATTCATACCTCCTCTAGTTCTGACATTGAAGACATCTCTTTAAAGCAATATGTGTCCTTCTTGCCATACATGCTCTTGAGGTTTGAAATTACTGAGCACCTCTGCTTCCTGAATAATCTTCAAATTGCCCCTTCAAGACTCCCTAGAGATGCTAGGTACCTGGCATGCTAGTGAGGGAGACTGTTGACAACTCTTTCTAAAGGCGCTATTCTCATCTTTCTTTCTTTAGTTGAAGTTTCCAATTTGTATGTAAAGGTGCCCACATTTGGAACCAGTAGGAATCTAGGCATTGGGCGGGAACCTTGCCTTGTTAAGGGTCCCCATGTGGTAAATGGGGTTCATGAATGGTGGCCAAGCTGCTAGACTCTGTGGCTCCATGGCCAGCAAGGGTTAGAAGTGAGATGAGTGTCAATCAACCATGGAAGGAGAAAACAGGCCGAGACCATTGCTGGTTTGTGAGGAGAAGGACGACAGAAGTCCTTCAGAAAGGAGAGGAAATGGCTAGACTCCTCAAATGGAGATGTTTCTTGAGGCATCTTGCATAGTGTCAAGGAAAGACGTCTATCTGAGGAAGATGCCAATGATGAGAGACCATGATTTAGTGGCGAACACTAGCAAAGATGATATAGCCCTTCCTGGGTGCCATTAACTGGCCCAAGGATGCTAGTCAAAGTGTAGCAGGATTTGTAGCCCAACCCAGACCCTGCTCTAGCTCCAACTGTCTCTAATTGTCATAGGTCACACAAATTTTAAAAATCTGATAGAAGTGAAAAATGGTGCGTATTTTGGTGTGGACATTGTATCTGTCATCCAAACTGAAGACACTGAGAAAGAAAATGCCAAGAATTATACTAAGACAGTGTAATCCCAAGTAAAGTGGGATATATGGCTGCCCATGTATAGGGTATAGACGACCCAAATTACATTTGATGTAAAATGGGAATAATACCTACTCTCTGTGTCTCAATCACACAGGGTTTTGTAAGAATTGAATAAGATAATGTCTATGATATCATTTTGTGAACTGTGAAGTATGATATAAACACATAGATTGATATAGGTATGCACTAGACAACGGAATTCGAGCCCTGTCTTGAAGCATGCTTGTGTTCTCAGCAGGAACATATGACTCAGTCAGAAGAGCAACAACCTGGAAATAAGATACATTTAATTAAATGTGTAGCATTGTTTAAGCTACTTAGCCAGCGAAAGAAATTTGAAGGATATCTCTAAAAATATCTTTAGTAATGGAATGTATTTACAGAAATGAATCTCATGAAACTAGGATAAAACTTCAATGTAAACACTAGAGTTTTCATGATTGGAGTTAGTATTAGTGAAATTGGTTCACCTATTAACACACACACACATACATACACACACAGGTGCAATCTCTCTCATAACAAACTCGCAGACATACATATCGTCGTTTATTCCATTTAACAGACACATTAGAGTGTCCTGAAATTCTCTCTCATCCTGTCAAGATACGACTAATTCTGAAGCAATCAGAACCATACTGTTAATGACTACAGTCCTGATTAACTACAGTCAAGCTTGATGTGCTTGTTATGCTGGCTCTAAGGTACTAAAAGAAATTAATAAGATGCACAGTTTGTATGAAAGCATTGAAGTCAGAAATCCAATGTGTAAACATGAACTTACATCCAAGTTATGTGAGCTTCAACTAGCCAAGACACCTTGGTCTACTTGCTATGTTCTTAAATTGGATAGTGTAAATTTGACTAAGGGCAAAACAGACTGCTGGACTCCTTGAATTTCTAAATATTACTAGATACTGTATTTTGATTCATACACATGCAAAAAGGAATATAGCAGCCCTAGGAAATATACTCAAATCATTAACTACGAAGTGGGTGCACCCTCCTTATTTCCAAGGACCTTGAAAATCATCATATTTGGATTTATGTATAATGTGCACATGGAAATATATTCACTATATGTGGACTATATATTCGGCAACAAAAGGGAGGGGAAAAAGGATCTTGTCCCTGTCTATAAAGAGAAAACCATCTAGGAAATCAAACTTGCTGTTGTCTTGGAGAAGAGGGGAAGGAAGAAAAGGAAGGAAAGAGGAGGAGATGGAAAAATAAAATGAACTGAATAAGAGCAAAAGTTTTTCATGGCATGATTTTCTTTAAAGAAAACAGAGAGGTAAGCAAGAGAGTTCAGGGGGATTGGTGCTTGCTTCAGTTTTTAATAGCCATGTTATTACAGAAAATCAAAAGTCGGGGAGAAGAGGGACAGCTTCCCTCGCAGAGTGTGTTGAGAAGTCAGTGGAGTGGAGGAGCTATCACCAGGGCAGAGCAGGATGTGGAGCAGGCCAGGGCCTGCACACCCAGCACGAGGTATGTGACTGAAAGGCAGGGAGCTGGCC
>PITA01024555.1:0-26061 GCA_004023965.1 Spilogale gracilis | reverse complement strand
GACCAAGGACTGATGGGAGCATGCAGGAGAACCCAGCACAGAGCTGAGCCAGCAAAGGGCTGTCAGAGGTCCATGCAGAGGGAGTGTCCAGATATTTGCTTATATGCTGGCAGAAGTTAGAGCTTATGCTGGATGCATCAGGAATAAGGGATGAGTATGTGATCAGGCTAAGCCTTCTTAAGAAGTAATATAGGTGAGAGACCCTTACTGATTTGGGACTGAGTTGGGGAGGAGGGTCTTCTACGAATGTACCAAAGTGTCCATGATAGAATGAGCTCCTTTTTACCCACCTGCCAAGTTCAAGAGATGGTAATGCCCAAACATCAAGAGAGGATCGGGTGAGTGAGAAATTTTCCTCTCCACTTTCCCTCATCCCCAGTATGGGAGAGATTCAGAATGTGAAATTAGCCAAAGAGGGAAGAGAAGTAGAAATCACCACATGATAAAAGAATGAAAAAGCCAACCTTACTCCCCTTACCTAATGGCAAATTTTACATGAGACATCTTGATGATTCCAATGTGAAAGTGGTGACTTAAAGTAAAGGTAAATCTCTTTATTATCTGAATGCAACCACAGGATTTACAGTCAATCACTGTAAAGGAAAGAGCTTCCTGCACCGAACCAATTTAAAGGGATAATGAGGGATAAAAATGAGGATGCTTGGTGATTATATGACCACCACAACTGGTATTCAGCAGAAAGGGTAGATCCACCCACAGCATGATGCTCTAACCCAGCAGGAGCCAGATCTGGGACTTACAAGAGCTTCCGGAACACCAGTTACCCCCGAATGGTCCGGGGAATCCCAGGTTCCATTTTAGGTTACCCACAAAGCACATTTAAGTCCATTGTTTTCCTGTGGCAAATTACCCATACAACCTGTAACCTCGCAGCTTGTGTATTCTTTCTCAGTCCCATTCTCAGAGTCTGAAAAAGCAGGTGTCTCCATGGAGTTCCCACTGAAGGCTAAGGGTGCTCACACTACTATCTGGCCCAAGCAGAGGACACGGGGTTTCAGCCACACACTACTGGGCACTTGATCCCTTGCCGTGACAGTATCTTCAGCCTCATCTTCTACCATCCTTCCTACTTTGCTCCTACAGTACAAGTCCTGGTACTACTCATAGTTCTGCCAACAGAAGGACAGCTTCAACTCCTCCATGTGTCATGCTCCTTCACCCCTGGGGGAATTTACAGTGCTCTCCCCACATCTAGAACCTCTCTGATCATTTCCTGCCCTGTATACGGAGGCCAAACGTGTGACTAAGAACATGACTCTAGAATAAAACACGCCGGCTCTGAAGCTGACTTTTTCTACTGAGTAACTTTTTGACCTCAGATGACGTACTCAGTTGTTCTAACCTCAACATCCTCATCTGTAAAATGAGGGTAATGATATTATTTACCTCATAAAGTTGTGATGAGGATTACATGACATAATGAACAAAAAATATTCAGCCTATGGTCTGGCACATATATAAAGTACTAAAAAATAAACATTTGTTGAAAACATTGAATAAGTGTCCTGATGTATTTGGTTTCCCCATATTGGAAAGGCACTCCCTCCACCATCTTCCTGGAAAACTCCTATTGACCCTGCAAAACCTAAGACAAGTGATGGGGGTTGTTAGAGAGAATGAGTAATTTCTCATGGTATCAATGCCCAGATCTCCGGGATACACTGTTAGGTGAGAAAAGCAAAATGCTTAACAGCATACACAGCGCCTTTCGTGAAAGAAAGTTATGTTAGCTTTTGTGTAGAAAGAAGGGGAAATAGCACATAACAAGGGATTTGGGTGAAAACACTGAAAAATCAGCCAGAGACTCCAAGTAGTGACATTTAAATTACGCCTCCACAGACAAGGCCCCCTTTGGCCGTGCAAGTAAGTGATGCACATTTTCATATCCTGATAGCAATCGTTATTTAAAATTCTAATTCTGGGGGCGCCTGGGTGGCTCAGTCCCTAAGTATCTATCTGCCTTTGGCTCCTGTCATGATCCCGGAGACCTGGGATCAAGCCCCATATCGGGCTCTCTACTTGGCAGGAAGCCTGCTTCTCCCTCTCTCACTCTCCCTGCTTGTGTTCCCTCTCGAGCTGTGTTTCTCTCTGTCAAATAAATAAATAAGATCTTTCAAATAAATAAATAAATAAGCAAATAAATAAATAAAATTCTAATTCCATGTGAACCAAACCACTAGCCAAGTCAGTAAAATTCATTCTAGAAAACTATATTCCAAGCAAGAGGGGAGGAGAAAAGGAAGGGGAAAAGACATTGACTTGTGCCAGGCACACGTTCAGCACTTTATGTACATTACCTCATGTGATCTTTGTAACCTTACCACTACCAGGTGGTTACTTTGCAAAGAAGAGCACTGGAGCACAAGGGCCAGACAACTGATGATAGAAATGGAGCTGAAATTCAAATTGAATTCAAAATCCAGCTCTGAGTCCCAAGCCCTGTACCCTTTCAGCCACACAGTTTTGCCTCTGTATATTGCCCAGTTTGGTGAATGACACAGAATTGATAAGCATGGCTTACCCCTGTATCTTCACTGAACTTGTTAATAAAGATATCCAACAGTGTCAGCCAAGTTCAGACTCTTGTTGCACACCCATAAGGACCTCCCCACGGAGCGTGGATGATTTTATGACACTTCTGCATGCAGCTCTTCAAACAGTTATGAATTCACATAAACACGCTCTCCCCGGACTGGAGCTCCACTTATTTCTACATGTATAACCTAATATTCCATTAAATTTCACACTGAGGACTAAAGACTATAAAAGTGCAATGAGTTTATTTTGGTACAAATTATTTTAATAAGTCTGTGCTGATTTTTAATTATCACTGTTTTCTACTCCCAATACTTATAAGTCATGAAAACAAGCTGATAAGCTTAGTATAATTTTCTAGAAAGTCTTTAGAAAATTATTACTAAGGTCACTATTTCTCTTTATTTTCTGGAGTTGCCAGGAAGGGGGGAGACATCTCCTATAGTTTTCCACACTAGACACACTTTGTGAGGCAATATTAAAAACTTTTGTGTTCCAAAAATGTACTTTTCTGAGTTTAGATACTTAATATGATTTTTAAAAATTATCTCCTTACCATCACTTTACTAGTTTAAGGCTTCAGTTCAGTCATAATGGTGATGTATGTTCAGGACTTTCCAAAGGGAAGCTCCTTGATAGAGAAGATGTCAATAGAACCAATTAGCTAGTTCTGCTTTCTCTGTGACATTCATTAAGGTTACACTATTGGTGCCACAACTGGGTCTCCATTACTCTTCTTTTTCTCAATATTGCATTTGAAGTCATTTTTGTAGTAATTAATGGTGGGGTTTTTTTGTTTTTGTTTTTGTTTTTTTAAACTTCAGTTCATTCTCAACTTAGACTTGTTAACAGTTTCGAACTACTTTTGCTGTTAGTGGTGGTGGTCAGTGATACAATGTCCCTTCTCCCACCTTATTTACACACCCTTTTGAACTCTGGCATCAAGAATGGGTGAAGTCAAACAAGTGAAAATACTTCTATAAGCCAATGTTATTACAGTCTTAAATTTAAATGACATCGTCTGGTTGGTAGAAAAATTTAGGGTTTGAAAATATTATCGAAACATCCTAACATTAGCACATCCTTCACTGCTTTCCTTCCTCTTGTTTTTCATTCCCTGTAATTCATGAATGATGACATTGAGAATTAATCTTCCAAACAGAACCTATCAACACAAACATCACAGTGGGAAGAGGGTATCTCTGTTTCCATAACCTAGACACTCACTCATCAGATGCATGCAGATTGGGACATTTTTGTAATTGCCAATTGGAAAGTTGGTATTCTTTTTTTTCAGGGATAGATTGGAAATCAGATTTTGGAAGAGTCAGACTATAAGATAGAAACAAATCATTTGCTGGGCTGGAGAGATTATTCACTCCCCTGGGGCAATTTTCATTTGCCTGTCCTGTGTCTTCCTGTGTCAGATGGGACTCAGTTAATCTTTCCTCACTTGAGCAGAACGTGTGTGCAAATTTTAATGTAAATGGAGATCAGTGGGAAGTCAGTAGCTTAAACACAGAAAGCCATCACTTTGCTCACTTAATTTTTTGGGGGGTCACTTTGCTTAAAAAAAAAAAGAGTAGGGGGCGCCTGAGTGGCTCAGTTGGTTAAGCGACTGCCTTCGGCTCAGGTCATGATCCCGGAGACCCAGGATCAAGCCCCGCATCGGGCTGCCTGCTCGGCGGGAAGCCTGCTTCTCCCTCTTTCAGTCCCTCTGCTTGTGTTCCCTCTCTGGCTGTGTTTCTCTCTGTCAAATAAATAAATAAAATCTTTAAAAAAAAAAAAAGAGTAGACCAGACCTAAATGAAAATTTCTTTTTTTATTATTAAGAGACAGTTCTCTTTGCTATACTTTATCCAAGTGACCACAAGTCTTTTCTTTGACTGATCTTACAACCAAGCAAGTATTTGCAAAAGGATTAAGAGCCCTCAAGACATTACAAGAAGCATAGGGAGCCCTCCTGACTCCTTGATGACACAAGCACTGACTTTGACACCCAGTTTCCCGGACTGTGCTATCACAAGTACTGCCTTTTCTAAACCTTTTTCCACATCCATGCACAGATAGAGAGGCAAGTAGGATTTATCATCATTCTAGTCCCTCCTCCCTATGAAGCCACTCTTTTTATCGTTTAGTCCTAGATGTGAACAGAGGACTTTCAAGGAGTAAAAAGCTCATTTACAGAGAAAATATCTATTTCTAAGACAGAATCTGTTTATTTCACAAAAGAAAAAATTGACAGCAGTTAGTGTCCAATGGAGGACACTGTTCTTGGGCCAGTGCTGCATTAAGGCTGCTGTAGGAATGAGTCATGAATCAAACTCCTCTTTTATATATATGTGTATATCTTTACAATGTGTTGTCTTTTCCTGACTAAGAAGCTTGCTAAACAACAATGTAAAGGAATGAAAAAGAAATCTCTTCAAGGCAGCAAATACCTTGCAGCAAGGTTGTAAAACCAATCCCCAACAAAGGACAGAACCTGGCTGGCAGTAAGTTTATGAAGTTAATTTATTTCTAGATTTATTTTGTTTCTACTGAATGAAATGAAAGGACATTAAGAAGGCCATCTAAAACTAAGACATTCAGAAAATAAAATTACCTTCTGTCACTTAAACTAAAAAATAAGCAAAATAGGTCAGAACAGAAAGACTAATTCCCCACTGGCTCACAACCTTGCAAATCTGGTTCTAGTCCTCTCATAAATTATATAATTTTGAAGAGCTCACACAACTTCTGTGAGAGTTACTTTCCCACCTATAAAATTAAGAGATTAGCCTAAAATATCTACAAGCTCCCTCCCAATTCAAGCATACCCTATATACTAAACAACTCCAATAAATTCCTTGACCAGAATTGTCCAGCACCAGCTTTTACGGGAATCCTATCTCTTTGAGGAGAATAGATGTGGGAAGCCAGGAATTTCAGGATGCCATGCATTTTAGAGTGCTGTACTTTCTATCTACTGGCTCAATAATTTCTGCTGCTCCTATTATATACTTTCCTCCTTTTGTTAGCATTTGGTTCTTTTCATAAACTGATTAAAGAGCTGAAAGTGGTAACAGGACTTATCCAAAGTCACACAAAGTAACTAGAAATGAAGTCTAGATTTTTTGTTTGTTTGTTTCCTTTCCCAGGTTTCTCTTCATGTTAAATGTGTGGCTTTATTTTATGGTACCATATTTATTACCATCATAAGACCTTTTGGGGTCCTGCTGGGTGCACAGCAAGTTACCAGACCCCATGGGATTTATGTGGCTCACAAAAGGCATGACTCCTACACATGCACTTTCAATCTAAAATAATCCCATCTGTTTGACCTTTAGAGTGTAGTACATAAACATCTCTTTGTCCTTCAGTAAGCAAATAATACCACTATAGCTCAATTTGAATGGTATTTACAGATGAAAAAACAGAGATTCAAAAGAAGTGAATTAATTGGTTCAAGACCATATGGCTAGAAGTTGGTAGAACTGGAATGAGAATTCAGGGTCTTCTTTCTTCTTGTTCCATTTACTTTAATCTAAACCATTTTTCCTCTGAGCTGTGTGCTACAAAAAAAAAAAAAAAATTCAAAATTATGCACAACTCAAAATTCTTATTCTTACACATTAAAAATGACCTTCCCAGGTCTCAGACATCATAGCAGATACATTTTAGATCAAGCACAGTGAGTATTACAACCTGTCCTAGATGAAACAGTGGACATCAATCATTAACTGAGCATCTTCTGAGGCTGGGCAAAAAAACCTAGAATCCCTGAGAGTCACAAGTAAGAGGTTGGCCATGAACCCTGTCCTCCATTTGAAAATGCAAGGCAAATGAACTCTTAACAAGATACCTTGTCATGTAAGGCAGTAAATGAATGGAAAGTGGCAATCGTCCAGGTTCAATTATCCACATATTTAGTTCCTTCTATATTTAAGTTACTAGGTGTACTAAAGGCTGCTGAACATCTTTTAACAGGGTTAAATAATCCCTAAGAGAAAACTAAAGAAATAACCAAACCAGTTCTTGACAAAAGGGCATTATATAGGGGTTCCATGAGCCTGTGTATGCACCTGTGTACATTTGTTCAATCTTCTCAATCTTGCTGCTTGTAGGTATCTTACTTACCCTATCAGGGGTACTAACACAGTGGCAGAATTGCCCAGAGACCCATAAAACATTATAGATGAGAAGGACCTTATTAGAGACTTAGCCTACACTTCTGCCCTTCCTTCATATAGAATTATTTCCTTCACATCCCTCACATGGGTGTTGAGCCTCTGTGTGCATGTTTCCTTTGGAAAGAGATTATTCTTTCTTGAGCTACGTCATTCCCCTTGAGACTAACTCTAATTATTAAAACATTTTCTTTATGTAGCAGGAGTCTTAAATTGAGCACTGAGCTATAGCAACCCTAGGCTTCAGATGTGCTTGTCAAGCCAGCAGAGGTAGTGGGGTCAGGCTAACCAATAGAAGAGTGATTCAAGAAACATAAATTTGACCCAAAGGCAACAGTGGGTGTCAGACATAAGTCCATTTTGAATAGAACACATTGTCAGTCTTCCATGTTTCCCCTCTAGCTCAGTAGGCTCTGAAAGACTCAATAAAAAGACTGAGTCCTTTGAAGCAGTAAGTGCACTGAAAAAAAGAAAAAACAGATCTCTGTGTAAGACATTAAGATCACAGAGTAACATTGACCGAATTCAGCTTGCACTGAGGGTAACATACAAGTTGACTCTGGGCAGCATACCAGGGCTGAGATTCTTTCTTGAGAGAGAACAAGACCAGACCATAGCTGGGGTGGAAAAGAAGGACATAAAATCATCAAATTCCTCTATGTGTCGGACCAACCTTTGGCCTCAACAGTAGATATTGCCATCATGAATCAGAACTAGACAGGATTTGAAAATAGGTCTGACTCTTCACTACACCACACTGTGTCCTAAAGTAGCATTCAAAACAAAGTTTACATAAATATTAAATCAGTCTGTCTCGCTAATGTTCCACCCACCCTCTTGAGTTCTGTCTTTTGAAACAAATACTGTTTGTGGGTTAGTCCTTCTGCTATGTGGCAGCTACTGAGGGGTTGAAAAATTCTTATCGAGGACTGAACTGAATCATCATCTAGACTTTAGGTAGCCCATACTCCAATTTCCTCATCAACCTTGTCTTCTTCCTAAATTGGGAAGTCTAGTTTGTCAATGTCCCTAGCATTCTGATGTTCTCAGAGTTCCACTAAAAACAATTTTCCCAGTATACCATGATGCTTCCCTGAGCTCTCAGGACTTCTCCATGCTGCAACAGTTCCTCATTTTCCCAAAGTTTGACATGAAGCACCATCTCAGCATCACCCTCAAGAGCCACTGAGATGGTGGACAAAGAACCCCCAGCTCAGTGGATTCCTGGAGCCCAGCTTACTGCTATCCTAATGCACATGCTATGATGAAAGATTAAACTTTATGTATAATTGATGATTGCTTTATGGTAATTCAGTGTCTTGATTGTTTGTATCAAATTCATTTTTTTGTGATTTTCTGCTATACTAGCAACAAATTCTCTTGGTTGATATCACTCTGTAACCGCTTGACCATAAACACATTTTCCTAGGCAGCACTGAAATGTTTATATTCTTGTTAGTTTACAGTTAGCATCAAAATTTTTGATAGATGGTGTTTGTTATGAATATCCTTTCTGCATCTATATCATTCAGAGATATTTATAGACTGATACAGTCATCCCACACCATGCCCTATCCATCTTAGTAGAAAGACCATAGTATAGATTCCATATAGCTGAACTGTACTACCATCTGTTCAGGGCTCTGAGAGGCTTTGGCCTATGTTTATAAATGAAAGAAATATGTAAAAATGGAATACATTTTTCATAAATAAAAAAATTAACATGATTTGAATTTTTGACATTATTTACATTGAGGAACAATAGAAAAGTTGGAAAATTCTACCCTTAGTACACCTACCTATGTGTTAGAGGAAGGAAGGTAAATTGACATAATCTAGAAAACTTGCCAAGTCACCCACTCAGTGAAGAGAACAGTGCATAAGAGGATCTCCTTTCTTTACTGCTGCAGTAATGTATAAGCCCCCTCATGGAGAAGACAACAGCAGGAAGCCCATCTCTGCCCATCCAGGAGAACATGGAATCTCTGGATTTGAAAAAGGACACTCATACTTATTAACGTGAGTAAAAATCTTTCCTACCAGTCCTAAGCCTTCTGGAGAGCTGACCCTGTCAGTTTTGGTGGTAGATAACTCAACTACTAATAAAGACTAACAACCACACAATTTCACCAAAAAGAAACATATATTTTAAAGAAGACATTACATTTTCTGACACTTGTTCAGCTACAAATTAACTAGGAAATTAGCCATGACAAAAAAGTATAAAACTTTTTCTGATAATTTCTTAAATCAGTGTATGCAGAAGATATTATTAGTAGTAGTTTATTATTTTACTGATTTAAAAAATTATAAAATAAAGCCACATAATTTAATCATGAAAATACATCTGAGCCATTTGGTATCTTACTTTCCCAATATCTTTTAATTTCCAAAGAAAGAAGCAATCCCTAAGAGCATTAATTGCCTGCTACCCTTTATTTAACAAACACATTGAGCCATCTGACATCAATTGCTGTCTTTTTTAGTTTTTAAATATGCACTGTTAATTAGCTTTTTACATTATAATGATTCATAAAATCTTTGAGGGCAAATACCTTTTCTCAACCTGCTTTCTGTCTTTCCAGAGCACCTTCAGTAATTACTCGCTCACTTATCATTCAACCATCTACGTGTTCACTGTGTGCCCGCGGCTGGGGGTACAAATCTTGCCCTCAGAAAGCTCTCAATAAATATCTCCTCTAAAACAGACAGAAGAGACCCAAGACCAGATCACCTGGAGCAGGAGAGGGGGAAGACTAAAGAAAGCTGAAGACATGGATGTCAGGGAGATGTTGCTTGACTCTTCTCTAGCACGAATGAGTAAGAGTTTGCCCTTGGAAAGCAGATAGGCAATTGATGTAAAGGGGGTTTTACACATAGTAGGCACTCAATAATTGTCTTCTTGTTCTTCTGGAAAAAGTGGTATTGACTTGAAATTAGTGACCTCTGAACCCTAAGATTCTACGGGTCTCTGACTTTTTTCAACCATGAGAGGCCTATTGATTAAGTCAATGCTTCAGGCTTTCTTTTCACCCAGGACAACAGACGACAAAACAGGACAGCTTTCTCAGAAAAGTTAAAAAAAAAAAAAAAGAAAAAAGAAAAAAGAAAAACCTCCTCAGGCTTGATGCCCATATGTCCATTCTAAAAGTAATATACACTCATTTTGGTATTTGGGAAATGAAGAAAAATGAAAGGAAAAAAAGAATCACACACCCCACCACTGAGAGTCAACCATTGTTAACAAAATGGAGGATTTCTTTTCAGTCTTTTTGGATTTTGTGAAGTTTGAGGCTTATTATTTTGTTTGACACAGTTACTATCGTATTAATTAACAGTGCATATTTAAAAACTAAAACTCACTGTACTAGATGTCACATGGCACAATGTGCTGAATTGTTAAATAAATGCTAGCACATTTTAAATGCATTAGGAGTTGCTTCTTTCACGGGAAACCAAAAGTAAGCTTTTCTCTTAACATTACAGTAAAGCATTATAACTATCAGTTTTATTGGTCCCATATCCTTTGGAGATGCACATAATTTAATCAATAATTCTGTTGTTAGACACGTAGGTTAGTCCCACGATTTCAGTGTCCTAAATAATTCTGCGACAAGCATATTTGTATCAAATGATCTTTTCCTGATATTTTGGATTCTTTTTTAGGTTGAAGTCTTAGAGTTAGATCAATGCATCAAAGGCTATGGAGTTTTTAAAAGGTTCTTGATACATAGTGCCAAATTGCCTTTCAAAAAGATTGCACCAGTTCTCACTCCTGCCAACCATGGGAGTCTTTTTTGATTGTTATCTCTGCAGAATATGATCACTTAAAGCTTTAATTCGATAGTTTCAAGAAGGAGTTGTTCAAATTTCCACCTAACTGATTAGTAGTGAAGTTGAGTATTTTCCTTTTGTCATTTCGTCTTATTTATTTGGGGGGATCTAAGACTGAACTGACATTAAGTCAAAATCAGTAGTTCAGGTCTTCTACATGCAGGACAGCACTGTTGATTGCTATACCACCACCCCACATGAAAACTAAAGCAATCTCTTTGGCCACACTTTTACAAGAAGCTATTGCTCTGAGCTCACTCCATGTTTCAAAAGCACTCTGGACCAGGTACCATTTGCACCGAAGCCTATCATAATTTCCTAAACTTCCACTTGTATAAGTCATCTCTTGGAGCTTGTTTTTAAAGAGATGTATTTCCTGCTAGAGACTCCAAGCTTCGCAACGCCCAGAACTTGGCAGTCTTGTTCATTGCTGTGTCCCCAGTGCACTATGGTCTGCCTGGGAGACAGCACCAACTTCCTCTATTCATCAAACTTGATGTCATGGGGGAGAAGTCAGCCTGGAGTGGGACAGAGAAGAATCTCCAGAGAGACTAACATCCTGAATTTCACCTCCCCCATAGACATACCCTACAATAACTTCTATTAAGTGTTCACTATTTGGGAGCACTTTTGTCCTTTCTTGAAGAGGTATTTTGGCACATTGAATGCTCCCTCTATTTATCTGTAAATTTAACTTGACCTTCTTAATCATTAGGCACAAAGCAATCATCTCTGCAGTGCTGCTCAGGACATGAGATAATTAGCAAAGAGAAATTCCTCCTGCCAGTGTGTGCTATGAATAGGAAACTTTTATTTGACTTCCTGAGTTCTATCCAATTGTGATCCATTTGAATTTGTATCTTAACTTCATGAAAATCCATGTACAATTCATGATCTTGACCTCAGATTTATGTAGGGTAAACTATTTGGCAAAAAATGCATTGGTTATAGCAAAATAATCTATTTCTGGTTTCAATAAATACAGTCTTACTCTGATTTTCTGGTGGGCTGTGCATCAAATTACTTCTTGGGAAGGTCTAATCTATCAAACTATTTATATGCCTCAATGATTCAACTAACATTTACTAAGCTTTTGTGCATGCCTTTCACTGTGCTACTTGTTCTCACATGCTATTCTATTCAACTTAAAACATATTAATGCTATTTTCCCCATTTATTTTAGATGTGGTTAAATGACCTCCCCAACCTTATCTGCCAGATAGTATCCAAGAGAGAACATAAACCTTTATCTCTCAATCCTTAGTGCAGAATTCTTTTTTCCTGAAATTAGGCATGGTTTGTCCTCATGAACCTTTGTATGGTGATACCTCTCTACTCTTTACCATAATGTGCCATGTATGCTATGGATATTAATGGATAGAACTCAGGAAGTCAAATAAAAGTTTCCTATTCATAGCACACACTGGCATTCATCACACTAAAGTTACTAAATTTCTTGCCTGTCTCCTGCTATGGGCTACAAGTTCATTAGCACAGAAATCATGTTCTATTTGATGTTGTAGTCCCTGAACCCAGCAAACTACCTAGAATTAGTGTATTTTGTATTTTTATAATATTTATTACATATACAAAATTACATATTTAATGCACACTTAAATCAATAGACCACTAGATAAATGATGGAGATGATAATATTTGGGTTATGTGCTGCTATGTTTTACACATAGAAAAGTCTAAGAACAATTAATAGTTCCCTTCTCTTCATCTAAATAATGTTTATTTTACAATGAGTGTCTATTAACTGGAGCACACCTCAACCTCAGTTATCCTACTTGGCCTTTGCTAATTCCAACCTCCAACAAGTTGGAGAAAATTGCTTACAAGCACCCTACTGTTGTTTTTACTCTTTCTTTCTTTTCTTTCTTTCTTTCTCTTTCTTTCTCTCTTTCTTCCTTTTTCTTTCTTCTGTTTTGTTTTTTTTTTTTCTGCTTCATGTGAGCTATCACCAAAATCAACTGATTCATCTACATAGAGAACAGAGTACAGGCAACAGAATTATTCAACATTTCTCCTTCTTTCTTTTCCTCTACTTCCATTCTTAAATAGGAAAGGAATTCTGAAACTTCACTGACACTTTAAATACTCAACTAGATTTCCCTAGATAATATCCCATCCAAGTAACTTTCCAGCACCTACTAAAATGCTTTCAGGAACATGGAACTCACTTCCTCCTAATGGAATTTGTTCCATATTTAGTTTTCTCAGACAAGAAACTGGGAAGCAATGAAACAAGTTAATTGGTAGATGTGTGAAATTGATACAAACTTTCACAATATAAATCATGAGCCTTTAAGGTGTGCATACTTTTTAAATCAGGTAATCCTAAAAATCTATCCAAAGGAAATTACCAAAGATAGAAACCATGATGCATATTCCAGTTGTCCTTTGCAATGTTATTTATAATAACAAGAAAGAAAGAAAACCAAAAAAACCACTTAATTGCTCAACTATACAAAATGGTTATAACAAATGATGATGGTGCATGTTTGTAAGAGTACTGTGCACTTCTTTAAAAATTATGCATAATATCCCATGGTATATTGGTAACTAAAAAGTTAAGTTACAGAACAGCATAACAATATCTGCGCAACACAAAATATATTTTAATTCATATTCACATGCACAGAAAAAAATCTTGAACCTTACAGATAATCTTAATAGTTATTTGTGAGCAGTGGGATTATGAGTAGTATATTTTATTTATACTTTATTCTTTTCTTACACACTTCCTAAAAAAAAAATAGTTACTTCTGCATTCAGAGAAAAAGTAAATTTAGAGTAGTTCCTTCTTTGAATTGAACTAAAATTTCTTTTTTTTTAAAATAACTTCAATATATTTTTTGAGGATATAGAAAAGAAAAAATCCTTCCTACTCATAAAAGTACTTCAAACATTTGAAGTAACTGCAATGTTCCTCTCCCTACTCCTCACCTTCTTTTATCAGTTGAACATCTATGGCATCAAGTCCTCCTACTATACCTTCTCTGCACAAGAACTAGAGTGGTCCCAAGAAAAAGATCAGTCATTTTCCCGCTTGTAACCTTCCAACACCTTCCTATCAGGCTTAGAACAAAAGCAATGCTCATGTCAGGCCCACAAGGCTATCTCTCCAATCTTACTTCCTATCACTGTTAATTTCCTGTTCTGCTTTAGTCTCAAAATTCTCTATGTTCCCACCCATCTTAGCCCATTTGGACTGCTGTAACAAAATAGTATAGAATGGGTGACTTATAAATAACAGAAAGTTATTTCTCACAGTTCTGGAGGCTGGGAAATCCAAGATCAGGTCACCAACAGATGCTCTGTCTGGTGAGAGTCTACTTTCTGGTTCAGAGACAGCCATCTTCTCTCACTGTGTCTTCACATAGTGGAAGGATGAGGAGCTTTTGCGGTCTCTTTTATAAGGGCTCTAAAATTTTATTCATAAGGCCTCCCCATCATGACATAATCACCTCCCAAAGGCCACCTCCAAATGTCACCACATTGGGGATTAGGTTTCAACATATGAGTTTGGGGAGGCACACACCATCTCAGGACCTTTCAATATGCTATTGCCTTTGCCTGGAGTACTGTGTCAAGCAACTCATGGCTCCTGCCCTCACTTCATTCATGTATCTATTCAGTATCATCTCATTAGAATGGCCTTCCCTGACCACTCTCTTTAGCACCCCCACTACTCTCAGTCCCCTTACTCTACCTATTTCTCTTCCTAGCAGGTATCACGACATAATAGCTTTTTGTTGATTTGTTTGATTGCTTATGGTCTGTCACCAGCATGTAAGTTCCTTAAAGACCAGGTTTTTCCTCACTGCTATAATCCCCACTGCTTAGAAACGTCTTAGGAATTCAATACATACGACTAAATTAATGACGGAACCAGTTTCAGGTTTCCTCACCCAGCTCCTGGAATTCCAAGCCCCTTACTCTGGAGTCAAGGTGATGCCCAGGTAAGCCCACACCATGTTCCAGCTATGGTCTGGTTCTAGAGAGCAGCATGCCCCTCCCCCACCCTGCTCCCACACACCATCTAAAGTCCAGTGGCATCCCCAACACTTCTCACTCACACCAAGCACACTGCTACTGAGCAGGTATGAACCAGAGCTCCCAATATTTATGTGCTCTAGCAACAAATAAAGAGAACTGAAAATACATATTTTATTTTTGTGGGAAATTTACACACAGAGATCCTTCCCTTTAGAAATTTATGTGGAAGACATTCTCTCTGCAGTCAAAAACATTTAAAAAGGAAAGATGAGAAAGAAAGAGCAGAATTGAATACCTGAAGCTTGTAGAAGCTTTAAGCCTTCGCCCCACGGACAGATTAAACAATGAACAACTTGTTTGTGCACCGTCTTGGCAAAAACAGGCAGTTGAGGAAGGGATGACTCAGAGAACAAGGAACAGGACATGCAACACTTATTCAGGCAGTTCCACCGCGGGCACACCGACAGGCACCCAACTTGCTAGCCTTTCGTCAATAATGTGGAACAAACAGGTATATGGGGATGAGGACACTATCTAAAAGAAAATATGGACTAACTAGATGACAAGCTTAAATAAGTTTTCTTTTCCTCTATTGGTGTGCCTGGGTCCCTGAGTGGGCTGTCACAGTAGGGGAAAACCCCAGTGATGGTTTCTGTGACTCTTTCATATGATCTTAAAATGTCTCCATTGAATAAAAATGAATCAGTAACCAAAGTAATGTGAACAGAAAAATGTATTCATTTGGCAATAACTTGTGAGATGATGTCATTTAAAAAAATGGAGCTCTTAGCCACTATTACTAACGGGATTCTTTGTGAAGAAGTTTTGTTTTGATCAAAATGGGGCTGTCTTTCTCCCAAAGTCTATGACTGCAATCAAGTTTACAGCGCTACGAAAACTATGTGAAAGACCAACCAGAGTTGGGAAAGAGAGGAGGATTGAAGCATAGATAAAAGGGATACTTTCATTCTTATTCCATTAACTTTACAAAAATTTCTAAACAATTTTTTTTTAATAAAATACATGTAACAAAAAAATTTACCATCTTAGCCATTTTTAAGTATCCAGTTGAGTAGTGTTAAGCATATTCACATTGTTGTGCAACCAACCTTCAGAATTCTTTTCCTCTTGGAAAACTGAAATGCTATTCCCATTAAACAACAACGTTTTCATCAGCTTTTACATGGCTAGAATTTTTAAAAATTAAAATATGTGTTCATCATAAAAAATAGAAATGGGAAATCTTATATTCCTAAGATGAAAGAAGATAATATTTAATTAATATTTGCCTAGAAAATTCAATCCTGAAATAAAAAAGCTGGTCAAAAGTCTTCAAAGACAACAAATCAACAATTTTTTAAGTCGGTCTCATAAATATATTTACCAAGGAAAATTTACCTGGCTGATGAACAAATATTTGAACTACAGGTTTAGAGGCAGAATAAATACTAAGCAGTTGTTCCAGTCTTCAGAACACAATGCCAAACCCATCTCCCTGTTACTCACTAGCAATTTCCATTGACTGCAAGTACTCGCAGACAGATATTTGAATAAAAGCCTATTACTAGTAGTAACATGAGCTCTCCAGCCAAAGGCAGCAGAAGCATAGTCAAAATCTCCTCTTGGCCATGCACATACTGCTTTTGAAAGGACATCTGAGTATCAAAGGACACTGTTGACTTATCCTTCCAAGGAACTTGGCTTGGGAGCCTAAGGACCGACAATGGGCCTAGATTCAAATACCTATCTATGGGTTTTCCCTTAATATCCAATTTGCCTGGAATTTCCCCAAACACCGAAGAGTCATTTTCTTACTGTTTCATCTTTGCCAAACTCTCTCTATTCATAGTGACATTACCCTGTTAGGGTGGGGGAAGGAGTACAATGTCTAAATATATCCCTAGAATTCAGTCATTTTATTATCTGTTCATGTATCATTTTTGTACTTAAAGACATGGTCCGATCCATGCTATTGAAGAAAATTTATTTTTTACTGTACTGCCCCCTTTCCTGCCACCTGAAAAGAGCAGTTGGATAATAACACTGCATTTCCTCTGTGACCGACTGCAAGATGGAGAAATAGTGGGGAAGGGCAATTATAATTTATTGATAGCTGCCCAAGCTTCTATACCTAAGACATAATCATATACAACAACCCAATCTAATTACCAACTACTCTTTGCCAAATTCATTAAAACATTTTTTTGAACTTCATGAGAACCTCACATTCAATCTCAGGAACTTTTAGTCTAATTTACAATTAACAAAGATAAAAAAACAGCACCTCATATTTAGATAGGGTTTTAGAGGTTTTGCAGTGTTTTCATGAACATTGTCTCATTTTGATCTTCAGAACAATTCAGTGTGGTATATATTATTATCTCCATTTTACAAATAAAGCAATTAAGATGCAGACTATTCAAGTAAATTACCCCTATATTATACAGTAAACATGTGCAAAGCCAGGATTTAAACCCAGGTCTTCCAAAAGCAATTCTGTAATTGAGTCTTTCTTGCAGGTTCATGCAGTAAATGTTCATTTTTGGCACATTCCAACACTGTTTTTAATCAGTAGGAAAAAACATATAGACTTTTTTCCCCCCGCGGGCTAAGTCATCCCATTCATATGCAAACATTAGATTTATAAAATCATTGGTGTAGCTCCCATTAATACTTCCTTTTCCCTTTCTTTAATATAGGTTGTCCACACAGTTGATTTATGCAGATGTTATGATTTTATCATCTCTGTACATTTGAAATTAGTTTGAAATGTCAAAGAGTTTTGATATTTTAGCTTTTACACTTGGTGTATTTCTCCCTGTGTATTATGGTCTCTGCCAAGCACCAAATTTAGCAGCTTTTCAGAGCTTTTTCTAGCCTGCCCCAAACAAGAAGCACTAGAAATTACTGAAGACAAGTTGGCCTTGTAAGATTTCCAAACTAGTTTCTAAACCAAAGAAATTGAGTGAGATAAATTTAGAACTCTTGGGAGCTTTGAAAGTCTATTTGGATAAATTTCAGTCACTGCCAAGGAACAAGCATGCCCTAGGAATAGAAAAGGTGATCAAAGTCAGACTTCCCAGTAACATTTATCCCTCATAAAATGCACAGGGCAAACTTTGCTTTGTTAGAAAATAACACATTTTTTATTCAGAAACCAAACACATTTAGATGGTTGGAAAGAGGGATTTGGAGTTGATTTTATTGCCATTATTACAGTTTTTGTTATTTGGAGGTTTTTTTTGTTTGTCTTTCAACAATTTATATTTTCCTAGAGTTTCATCTACACCTACAATCAGATCAATTTTTTCAAAAATTATTTTTATTCTGGCCAGTAACTGTTTTACAAATTGCAGGTTGAATAAAGAATATACTGCACTTGAGTCATTTATGACAGTGAATTCATTATAAGATGATCAATAAAGTACTGTATCTCTAGCCCATTACTCAAAGCAGGGAATGTTTTCATTAAAGTAAACTGTCTATAGAATACGAGAAATGCCATGGATTTTTCTGGAAAGCAAAATGTCATTATGCTGAGAGTTCATTCTTTTTGACCCAATAATGAATTCTAGGAATCTTAGTTATAATACATCAGCCTTAAATGCAAGAAATAACCATAGACTCCAAAGATGTTCATTAATGGCATTATTTATAATGGTGACAAGTTGCAAGCAGCCCAATTATTCAATAATAAAGAAATATTTAAATAAATTGCAGGATATTCATAACAATGAAATATCATAATGTAGCAATTAAGTACCATTATGAATGTTCTAAAAGTCATAAGGATGTACTTTGGAATCAGACAGATTGGAGTTTGAAATCTGATTCTCATACTTTATTTAGTTCTATGAAAAATCTCAGCTTTCTAACTTGTCATGATATTTACAAAATCATAGTCATTAGAAGTAATATACATAACAAGCAGTACAGAGTTTGACACATTACAAACACTCAGCAAGTGTATTTACTATAGAATACTAAGGGGGAAAGAAGGACTTCAAACCATTTACATATAATAATCTATTTATTTAAAAATGCACGTAAATATAGGAAAAAGACTAGGAATAAATATTAAAATATCCCAAACATAGAGATTTACTCTAGAAAGGACACCTATAAGTTATACATATTTATAACAAATGTATGATATACACATATATATACATCCTTACTTTCTATATTTTTTCAAATTTTCCCTAACAAGTACTCATTTTTTTCATGATAAGAATAAAGAGATGTTATAACCATTCAATATGTTCATTCAGCATTTGGGGCTTTAAAATTAGCATAAAGAACATAGTCTTTAAATTTCCAACCTCAGACAATTTTCCATCCCACTCAAACTACATTTATCTTAGAATATTTTCTGAACGTGCTCATTTAGTCTCCTGTACCTTCCAGCCATACTCTCCATGACAATCCCTGCTCGTCCTTAAAGGCCAGTTGAAATGTTACCTTCTCTGTGGGGCAATTTTGTTTAACTTTCCAAACCAGTATTCGATCCCTCTGCCTCTGTGTTCCAGAGTATTCTGCTTGGTATACAGCTAAGGCAGGGTATCATCATGATTATCATCACACATTAAACATTTATTAAGATTTTGCTATCTAATATGTATTCGATATTATTAAATTCTCACAGAAACCCCGTGTGTCAGATACTGTCGTTGTCAAACTGACACTCAAAGAGAGTTGGAATATTTTGATTCCAAATCCCATACTTTTAACCACAGTGCTATAGACTCTTAATTCTTCTTAAACCTTTAAGCTTGATATTTTGGCAATTAGAAGTGATTAGTGGCATCTCCAAAATTGAACACAGACTATTTGAGGTAAATATTGTTGGTTTACATTAATAGGATTTGCCTTGTACTTCCCCTACCATCTCTGTCCCTTAAAATCCTTATACTTACTTTTTTTTTTTTCCTTAATTACTTCTTTGTGATCGCCTTCCTGTGGAGAGATGTTCCTTTGAGGAACAGAATGTGAAACTGAGGTCTAAGAAGGTGGAGAGGAAACCATCAGGAACTGACTTTTGAACATGTAAATGAGAGCTTATTGTATATCATTGAGAAGGCCAATGGATATATTAATATTTAATTCAGTAAAAATTATCTGCCCTAGAGATAGAAACTGATGAATGGTCAACATGTAAAAGTATTTACAGTGTTAAACTAGATAAGACCTCCACAAAAGTTATTATTGGTAAGAGAAAGGGAATATCCAAGATCTCAAACCTGTAGCAGTTTGACATGTAAATATCAGGAAGATGATGTGGAACCAGCAAGAGAAATTCAGGAGAGGCCCATGAGGTCAAGTAAAGGCAGAGGAGTAAATTCTACTGATAATTGAGTGAAACAAGTTTTTTAAAAATGAGTGAGTGACCATGGAGAGGGAAAGGATGTCAAACATTGCTGATAGGTCAAATGAGATGGGAACTAAATATTGACCACTTTATTTTGCAACATGAATTCAAGAGTGAATGAAAGGAGATGAACTAGTGTTGTGAATGTAGAAAACACTTTTGAGTAATTTGGCTATAAAAGGGAGAAGAAAAATCGAGTAGTGGCCTGGGAGACAAGTAGGAAGGGAAGAAAAGATTTTTTTTTCTAAGGATGGAAGAAATAATAGCATGTTTTTATGCTGATCAGAATAACTCAATAGATTGCCTAACTCAATATCATTTAATATGCTGATCAGAATAACTCAATAGATTGTCACCTAGTGACAGTGTGAGACAGAGAAGGGAGAGATGCTGGAACAATGTCTTTGGCTAAGCAAGAGGGGATGGGATTGATCATGTACAGAAAGAAAAGAAAGTGGCCTTTGGAGCACAGATGGGTCATCCATAGCAACAGAAGAAAAGGAGGAGGAAATAGGCACAAATATACTGAGTGGAATTGAATGGCAGAGCTTGTGGAAGTTTTCTTCTGATTGCGACTATTGTCTTGGTAGAATCAACAAAGGAGAGTGAAGGCTTGAGGATAAAAGAGAAGGCATGAAACAATCACCCAGGAGAGACAATGGATATTCAAAGGGAATGTAGCCAAAACTGGGGGATCATCTGAAGTTAGGAGACTTAAAATGAGAAGACTGGGTGTTTTTTTCAAGCCTGTACTGGAGCCAGTGCAGAGCGAACAAGGGAATTGGATGGCAAAATGCTTGGTTTTGCCAAAAGAGTTAGAGGAAGAAAAAAGAGGCAAAGGGAGTTGATGAAAGGTAAAAAGTGAGAATATAAGGCAATAGTGGACAAGGAGAAAAGGTGGATTAGAGTTTCTACAGTACTGTTGAAATAAGACCATTAGAGAAAATGAGAAGGAAGATAGGCAGTAGTAGCTAGAGAAGAGAATGCTTGAAATGGTAGTTAAGGAAGGGTTAGAGGTATTAACATGACAAAGTCTAGTGGATGATCATGTCAGTCAATTATTAAAATTGAAAGTAGATAATGAACTGAAAGGCCAGAAATTGAAGGATCATCTGTGTCGTATAGAAGCCATTCGGAATTAGGATGAGGGCGGTGCTAGAAAGAATATAGAAGTGTGCTAAACCTCTCGCATTAAGGAACATCAGAGAAAATGTGAAAGTAAACAGGGGTTCTGTGGTTGAGGCAAGGAAAGGCAGCAGGGAGTATGGTCAAACAACCTGGGATTTGAAGGAGTGATTTTAGGGAAGAGAGGAGAAATAATGGCTTGGAAGTTGAAGTGAGGAGCAAGGAGAACACCTATCCTACTATCTGCATCCTATTGAAGCAGAGGTGTGGTAAAGAAAAGAGCTACCTCCTAAGAAAGTTGCAAAGGAATCACTGTTCTCTAGAATCATGGTCCTTTCAAGCTGAACTTTCAAGTACTAGTTCAGTTGTGTTTCTCAAGTCGAGCTGGAGACTGATAATCAACTGAGCTAAAAAGGCACCCTCTTCTCAATTTTGAAAAAGGAGAAAGAAACTGCAGCAGAACAGTAGTCAAAAAGCACTCTAAAATTATGAGTGAATATCCTGGTGTGCTGATAAGCCACAAATATCACAGATAGAAAACATAATGAAAAGCCAAAGAATGTTAACAATCATCCATTAAATAACAGAGACTACAAACAAAGTTCTTTTCAGGAAAGAACTTAGAATGTGAAATGGGGAACAAAAATGAATACCTCCATTATTAATAAAATAATGATAGTGGAAGCCAGGTTAATGGTTAAGGGTCTGGCTGGCAGAATCCTTGGCTTCTAAGAAGGCAGAACCATGCTCTGAATATAGGCAATACTTTGGTTCTGGTATTTCCTTTATTTTTCCCAATTCTCATCCCTAGTTTCCATGCCAAAAAGAAGGAGTTATGGGTAATACAATAGGAATGTCAGTGATGATGGAAATGTTTTATACCCACATAGTCAACATGGTAGTCACTAGTTACATGTGGGTATTGAGTCCTTGAAATGTTAATATGATTGCAGAATTGAATTTTAAATTTTATTTAATTTTAATTAAATTTAAATACCCAGAAAACTTTCAGTTTCTGGTCCTAAGAAGCTTGAGAAGTCACCACTCTATCTTAACAACAAATAAAATGCTGAATGAACAAAAATCAGCAAGTCTTCTTAGATCCATAAGAGAAATGACATTGCAGGGCAAATTGCTGCCCCCTAAATTGGAAAGACTGACAGGAGGATACAGAGAATCACACTTACATGAGCAGAAACCAAGGAGTTACAATCTCTGTGGAAACGAGGACTCAAGTAGGGAAACATAAACTACAATTGACAAACTGCTGGACACTCAATGTGAACAAGTCTGAAAGATAAAAAGTCTAGGGGGCCCAGTCATTGGAGGGAAGAGGGGCACACTTGTAAATTTTTACCACCAGGTTCTCACAGTGATAATCAGAGGAATACCCTTCATGCTTCCAGCAGGGGGAGGAGAAAAGAAATCATTTTGAATTCTGCTGGATTATTCTATACTCGACAAGGTCTACCCTCAGGAAAACCTATTTAACCAGAGCCTAACCTGCCAGGGCTTTATCAGAGACTGATGATCTGGAGAAAGGCAAACACACAAATTTCAACTGACTCCAGTCTTCCATATAGAAGAAGGGAAATACCCCAACTCCAGCCCTCCCGAGAGGTTCTGCTGAGAAACAGTGAAGGTTCACATGAAGAGCCACAGATTCACAAAAAGACTGAGACCTCATCATAGTACTATAGAGACCTCCCTTCCACCCACACCTTAGGACCATATTACTAAAAAATTATTTATAACAGTTCCTTTTATCTAGTACACCATGTCCAGCCATCAAGAAAAAGCTACAATGCATAATTAAAAGCAAAAAGCACAATTTGAAGAGATCTAGAAACACCAAAACCAGAATTCAGATACAGCACAGATGTTGGAATTATCACACCAGGAATTCAAAACAACCACGATTAATATGTTAAGGGTTCTAGTGGATATAGGAAACAACATGCAAGAACAGACAGGCAATGTAAGCATAGAGATGGAAATTCTAAGAACAAAGCCAAAAAAATTGCTAGAGATTAAAATACTGTAACACAAATGAAGAATGTCTTTGATGGGCTTATTGGGAGACTGGATGTGGCTGAGGAAAGAACCTCATAGTTTGAGGATATCTCAGTAGAAAAAATAAAGAAAGAGAAAGAAAAGAAAAGACAGGAAAAAGTCTGACAGAATAGACTGTTTAAGGACTGTGGTCCAGCTATTAAAGCAGAAACATAGGCATATCAAAAGAATAGCAAAATACCTTTTGGATAGATATTTTCTACAAATACCTTTTTGGAATACCAAAAGGAGAAAAAAGAGAGAGAGAAACAGAAGATATATTCAAAACAATAATGACTGATAATTCCCTCAAATTAATAATGTCAGACACCAACTGCAGATCCAGGAAATATATTCAATTATGTATGCTTATGTATAAGTGTGTATATATATATTGAATTACAGCAATGATACAAGAAACAGGAGGGAAGAATTAAGCTTATATTGTCATTAGAAGGTACTTTTCTTACTCATGAAATGGTATAGTCTTATTTGAAAGTGGACTAGGCTTAGTTATAAATTTTGCAAAATTTAGGGCAATCACTAAAAACAAGTAAAAAAAAGTAAAACTGATATTCTAAGAAAGGAGGAAAATGAAATCAAATAAAATGTTCAGTTAGAATCACAAACAGTGGCAAAAAGTTGGAAGAAGAAAATAGCAAAAAATAAGGGCAACAAATAGAATACAGTAACAAATACAGTAGATATTAATCCAAATATATAAATAATCATTTTGAACATCAATGATCTATATGCACCAATTAAAAGACAGAAATTGTCAAAGTGGATCACAAAATAAGACCCAACTATTAGTTGCCCACAAGAAATCCATTTTCAATATAAAAACACATACAGATTAAAGGTGTTAAATGTATGGAGGATTCTAACACTAATCAAAAATAAATAGTAGGAGTAGCTACATTAATTTCAGATGAAGCAGATTTCATAAGAAAGAAAGTTTTCGAGGATAAAAGGGACATTACAAAATGATTAAGGATCAATTTTTCAAGAAGATATAACAATCCTTACATGGGTGCATCTAAGAGAAAGGTGTCACAATATGTGAGGCGAAAATGGGTAGAAATGCAAGGAGAAATGGATAAATCTACTATTATAGTTGCAGACTTCAACTCACTTGTATCAGACATGGACAGATCCAAAGGCAAAAAACCAGTAAGGACATAGTCAAACTCAACAGCAAAATACACATTCTTTTTAGGTTCCTCTGAATGTACACCAGAATAGACCACATTCCAGACCTTAAAACATGCCTGCCTTAACAAATTTAAAAGAATAGAAATTGTAACACGTCTCCAATGAGACTACAATGAAATTAAATTAGAAATCAGTAATAGAGAACTATTTCTCTTTCTAGGCTAGAGAACCCCAAAATACTTGGAAGGTAAATAACATGCTTCTATATAACATAAGGATCAAAGAAGAAATCTCAAGAGAAATTTTAAAATATTTTTAATTAAATAAAAACAAAAATAAAATTTGGGGGCTGCAGTGAAAGCAGTGCATAGAAGGAACTTCATAACTTTGAATGCATAAAGAAAGATCTAAATCAATCACGTAAGCTTCCATTTTAGGAAACTAGAAAAGAAAGAATGAATTAAATCCAAAGTAAGGAAAATAAAGGAAGTAATAAAATTTAGGACAGAAATCAATGAAGTTGGAAAGAGGAACTCAATAGGGAAAAATCAATGAAAACAATAACTACTTCTTTGAAAAGATTAATAAAATTGATAAGCCTCTAGGAAGGCTGAGAAAAAAAGAGAGGATACAAATTACTAATACCAGCAGTGGAAAAGGAGATATTGCCACAGATTCCATGGACATGAAAAAGCAAAATGAACAATATAAATAACTCTATGATTACAAATTTTTAATCTAAATGAAAAGGACCAATTCTTTAAAAGTTACAATCTGCTAAAATTCACATTAGCAGAAAGAGACAATCTGAATAGGATTATATTCATTCAAGTAATTGAATCAATAATTGATAATCTTTCAAAACAGAAAACACCAGGCTCAGATGAGTTCACTGGTGAATTCTACTAAACATTTATGAAAGAAATTATACCAATTATTAAAATCTCTTTTAGAGGATGGGAGCTGATGGGATACTTTGCAACTCATTCTGTAAGGCCAGCCTTACTCTAATACCAAAATCAGACAAAGACATTACAAGAAAAGGAGACCACAGACCTATATTTCTGATAAAAATAGATGCAAAAATACTCAACAAAATATTAGCAAATCAAATCAAATAACATAAGAAAAGAATTATATGCCATGATCAAGTGAAATTTATCTCAGGCATATAAGACCAACTCAACATTTGAAAATCTATGTATGTAATTTATCACATCAATAAACTAAGGAGTAAAAATCACATGGTCATATCAATAGATGCAGAAAAAGCACGTGACAAGATCCAATACTCACTCATGATAAAAATTCTTGATAAACTAGGAATTAAGGGGAACGTCCTCAACTTGATAAAGATTATATACCAAAAACCTATAACTAACATCACACTTGATGAAAAATTCAAACCTTCCCAATTAAGATCAGGAGGAACAAGGCAAGTATGCCTCTTCTCACCACTGATTTTCAATATTGTGCTAGAAGTCTTAGCTAATGCAATTTGAAGAAGAGAAGAAATAAAAGATATATAAATAGGGAACAAAGAAATAAAACTGCCTTTTTTCACAGGTTACATGTATGCAGAAAAACCAAAAGAACTGAAAAACGTAGGGTGCCTGGGTGGCTCACTCAGTTGGGCATCCAACTCTTGGTTTCAGCTCCGGTTGTTATCTCATGGGTCATGGGATCTAGCCCTGAGTAGGGATCCTCATTCAGTGGGGAGTCTGTTTGAAGATTCTTTCCCTCTGCCCCCTCCCTGTGTGTGTGTGTGTGTGTGTGTGTGTGTGTGTGTGTACATAT
>PITA01024554.1:0-26174 GCA_004023965.1 Spilogale gracilis | reverse complement strand
TTTAGCATCAGATTTTTTTAAATTAAGGAATGTCTGGATTTCTTTTGTAATTTTTTAAGTACCTAATGGGAGTAAAAAACAATTATTCTGATGTCTTTTTCTTTCAGTCCTTTGATTATGTCCTCCCACTACTCTCTGGGCCTGCATGGCTTCTGATCAGAAGTTATTTATTAACCTTTTTAAAGATTTTATTTATTCATTTGAGAGAGGGAGGGAGACAGGGAGAGAGCACATGCACAAGCAAAGGGAAAGGCAGAGAGGGAGAAGTAGACTCCCCACTAAGCTAGGAGCCTGAAGGCAGATGCTTAACCAACTAAGCCACCCAGGTGCCCCATTAGTTATTAATCTTACTGAGAATCTTTTATATGCAATCTGCTGGGGTTTTTTTTTTTTTTTTTGCTACTTTTAAGATTCCTTCTTTGGTTTTGTTTGTGTGTGTCTAGACTTGGATGTCTTTGAGCTTTTCTTATCAAGAAGTCATTGAGCTTCTATTCCTGTAGAATTCATGTTTTGACTCTTGTAAATAATGCTGTAATGAACATGGGAGGGCTGTATCTTTTAGAGGTCCTGTTTTTTTTTTTTTTTTTTTTTTTTAAAGATTTTATATATTTGACAGAAACACAGCCAGGGAGGTAACAAAAGCAGGGGGAATGAGAGAGGGAGAAACAGGCTTCCTGCAGAGCAGGGAGCTCGATGTGGGACTTGATCCTGGGTTTCCGGGATCATGACCTGAGCTGAAGGCAGTTGCTTAACCAACTGAACCACCCAGGCTCCCTAGAGGTCCTGTTTTTATTGCCTTTGTGTGTATGCCAGGACGTGGGATTGTTGGATGGTGTGGTAATTCTATTTTTAACTTTTTTATAAACTTCCATATTTTCCATGATTGTTGAACCAATTTACATTCCTATCAACAGTATATAAAGATTCCTTTTTCTCTACATCCTCACCAATGTATCTTAATCTCTTATCTTTTGGATTCAACAGATGTGTGGTAAAATCTCCTTGTGATTTTTATTTGCATTTTCCTGATTAGTGATGTTGAGCACCTTTTCATATACTTGTTACCATTTGTATGGTATTTCTGGGAAAATGTCTATTTAGATTCTTGTTCATTTAATTGGACTGTTTTGTTACTGAGTTCTATGAATTCCTTATATATTTTGGATATTAACTCATTAATAAATATGTGATTTACAATTTTTTTTGCCCCATTCTATAGTTTGCCTTTCTAGTTTGTTGGTTGTGGGTTTTTTTTTTTTTGTCTTTTTGTCTTTTTTTTGGGGGGGGGAGGCTTCCCTGTACACAACCTTCATAGTTAATATGTAGACTCACTTGTTAATTTTTTTGCTTTTGCTGCTTATGCTTTTTGGTATCCTATCAAAAAAATCATTGCCAAGATCAAAGTCAGGGAGATTTCCTCAGTTTTATTCTACAAGTTTTACAGTTTCACACCTTATATTTAAAATCTTAATACACTTTAAGTTAACTTTTGTAGGTAGTATGAGGTTGGGGTCCAGTTTCATTCCTTTGAACATGAGTAGTCCGTTTACTCAACACAATTTATTGAAGGGAATCTCTGTTCTTGTGTATTCAATTGGCTTCCTTGTCAAATGTTAGTTATGTAGATTTACTTCTGGGATCTTAGTTCTGTTCCATTGGTCTTGTGTCTGTTTTTATGCTAGTACCATACAGTTTTGATTAGTATAATATTGAATATAGTTTGAAATCAGGAAATATGTGTCTTGCTTTGTTTTTCTCAAGATTGCTTTGGCTGCTTAGAGTCTTTGTATTTCACACAAATTTGAGTATTCTGTTTCTGTGAGTAATGTCATTGGAATTTTGGTAAGAATTGTATTAAATCTTTAGGGGCATTTAAGTAGCTTGGGCATTTTAACAGTATTAACTCTTTTGACCCATGAATATAGGATAAATTTCCACTCATTTGTGTTGTCTTCCATTTCGTTCATCAATGTTTTGCAATTTTCAGTAGGCAAATTTTCAGTAGGCAAATCTTTCATTTCACTGGTTACATTTATTTCTAAGTATTTTGTTGGTTTGGATGCTATTGTAGGTGAAATTATTTTTTAAATTTCTCTTTCATGTAGCTCATTGTTAGTGTATAAAATGAGCTGTGTGTTTTTTCTGTGTGTGTTTTTTTTGGAATGCTCTAATTTTACTGAATTCATTGGCTTTAACAGTTTTTGGAGGAGTCTTTGGGATTTTCTATATATAAGATCATGTCAGCTGCAGAGATAATTTTACTTCTTCCTTTCCAATTTAGATACTCTTTATTTAATTTTCTTGCCTAATTGCTCTGGCTGGAAATTGTAGTACTATGTTGAATAGAAGCGGTAAGAGTGGGCACCCTTGTTTTGTTCTTAGAGAAAAAGCTTTCACCCTTTCACCATTATGTAGGATGTTAGCTAAGGGCTTAGTATATTTGACTTTTATTAGGTTGAGGTATGTTCTTTTTATATATACTTTGTTGAGAGTTTTTTTTATAGTACATTATTAGTATTTTTTAATTTAAATTCAGTTAGCCAAGGTATAAGTAAGTACATCATCAGTTTTTGAGTCACTGTTCAATGATTCATCAGTTGTTGAGAGTTTTTATCATGAAAGGATGCTGAATTTTAGCCTAATTGTTTCTACCATGTAAAAGGTAAATGTTCTATTGAGATCAAATAGTAAGTTGAAAACTTAAAATCCAAGTATTGAGTAATATTTTTAACCTAAGACATCTTTTATATTTTCAGATCCAAATTATAATGTATGAATTCCCTTTATACCTTTTATTTATCTAATTTAATTCACTTATTAAATACCATTTTGTGCAGAGTCATAAGCCCATTTACTTATATTTTGATTAGTTATTCATAAAATTCATAAAATTCATAAAAAGGCAGCTGATTTCATTTTAATGATCATTGTCAATATAGCATTTCATAATTGAAAAAAATAATTCTTGGTTTTTAAAGTAAAAGTATAATTCTTCCTCTTGTTTTAATCATAATTTGATTGAGGCATAAATGTGATTTTAATTGAAAATCTTAATAAAATGTGTGTATTTAATACCTAATGCATTATTTTATTCTCACCTTGTTTAGAACAGAAAAAGGGAAAAGAATTAACTTGGATTCTTTCTTTATATGATCTGCCTCATGGCTATAATTACTTGGAAATCAAAGGAAAACCCGAGGGTTATTAGAAGAAAATGCCTGTGGTTATTGACTTGTAGGAGGTAGAGTGAAACTGGGATTGATCAAGTGAAGAAGCTGTGTTTAAAGGTAAGAGAGCGTGTATTATTCTAGAGAGATATGAATGGTGGGAGGAACTGTTGTTCAAAGAAAACTTTTAATACAGGTCAATTTTTGTGTTAGAAATATGCTTAACTTCAGAGTATTCTTTAAAAAGAAAAAGTCTGTGCATCACTAGGGTGCCTAGATGGCTCAGTTGGTTGTGTCCAACTCTTGATTTCAGCTCAGGTCATGATTTCAGGGTCATGGGATTCAGCCCCTTGTCATGCTCCACACTTAGCATGACGTCTGCTTGGGATTCTCTCACCTCCCTCTTTCCCTACTCTCCACCCCCATGCACACTCTCCCTTTCTTGCTGTCAATAAATAAGTGAATAAATCTTCAAAAATAAAAGTCTATGGATTAACTATAAGAATTATATTTAGGGCACCTGGGTGGCTCAGTGGGTTAAAGCCTCTGCCTTCAGCCCAGGTCATAGTCTCAGGGTCCTGGGATCAAGGCCCGCATTAGGCTCTCTGCTCGGCAGGGAGCCTGCTTCCTCCTCTCTGCCTGCCTCTTGGCCTACTTGTGATCACTCTCTCTCTGTCAAATAAATAAATAAAATCTTAAAAAAGAATTACATTTACATTATAAAATTGGTGGTAACATTGAGGAATCAAAAGGAAGAGCTCAGACTTTATGATCACAGGCAGAGCAGGACTTGTGAAGCCTGTGAATAGGTTGAGTGAGGTTCTGCAGAAACCTGTACAACTCAGGGGTGATTTCTGGTCCCAGGAAAGGAGTCGCTGGTGTTGGAACTTTCCTAGGCCATGTGGTACTAATAGCCCTAGGTGGTGAGCTTCCCTGATCCTCTCCTCAAAGAAGCTCTTAGGTTCAAGTCTCAAGTTGTGGACTCTATTACATTCCAAGTTTTCTTCATATTTTCAGTCAATGATACAGATCAAGTCCTTTCAATCAAAGATTGAACTCCCAAGGGAACTTTGTAGAGGAATAATATGCACTATTGGGACCCAAGTGAGAGACAAAATACAGAGGGGAACTATGGACCTAATAATAAGATAAGAGTCTGGATGTGCTAAGTTAGGGGAAGTTAAAGGAGCAATCAAGTAGTTGAGATAGATGACTTCTTTGTCTTTCTAGGAAAGGTTATTAAGAACTTTTGAGCAAAGGTCGAGCAAAGCAGTTTACTAGAAACTGAAGATAAATAAAGTAAGAAACATATTTGACCCTGATGACAACTTGAATGAGAGCATTTAAGACAAATGATAATAATATAAAACCTAGGATGAGAGGCTGAGTTTTAGAGATTTTGACATGTCAAAATATGTCTGCCTTGTATACTGGTAAGGCAGGAAACTACAGGTACATTTACTTGAAAACCTTCAGAAGAGAAGAGCTGTTAACATTAGAGTTCAGATATACCAAAGCAGGGCTGAGGTGATACAGCTTGAATGGACTCTTTAGAACTCTCTGGAGCAAATTCTGAAAGAACTCAACCAATGGAAAGCAGGAGCTATGTAATGGTTTGTATTAAAGGCTTAGTGGGCAAAGGGAAGAGATAATTCTGAGTGTAGACAAGTATCAACCATTCATATTTGTCTTCTGGTCCTGTATCCATTGGAAGTATGTCTGAATGAAGGAGTGTTCTAGTGAAGAAACAAAGCAGAGTCTCTTTCAAGTTGCCTTTCTTGAGGTTGTGGCTTTCATTCTGGTATAAGAGCATTATAAGAGATTAGAAGCATAAGTCATTTCGTTTAATCCTTACTGTGAACTCAAAATGAAGTTATTAGTATCCTTATTTTAGGGGGGGAAATGGGGCTTTGAGAATTTCTATTTTTGAGATTAAAATAGTAAGAACTGGACTTGAATTTGGTTCTGAATCCCATTCTCTAGCATTAATTGTGCCTGCCCTCAAGAAATGGAGTAAATATGCAAATGGTATAGGTTTTTATTATGGAGACTTGAAATTTAAGTCTTAAAAAATAAAAAGAACACTTTTTTTGCGCTCTCTCTCTCTCTCTTTTTTTTTTTTTTTTTGGTTGTGCAAGAGTCAAATATTTTAGGGGGATAAAAGCAGTTGGGTTGAAGCTGGGAAATAAGACATGGGAAGCTCTGGGGGTAAAGAGATGGGTCTCTACTCTATGGAAAATTTGGGTTTGGGCCTGCATTGAATGGGTTTGGGTCTAGCTGGAAGAGAGACCTGTCCCACTCTCAGCTGATGAAACCACTCTAGAGTCTTCCTTTCTTTATTTCTACTCCCTTTAGTAAGTTAACACTCGGGTGAAAAACAACAACAAAAACTACGATGAAGGATAGTTGGAAGAAAGGCAGGCAGTGACAAGAGGCTCCTGCTCTAAGAGGAAACTACTCTTGAAGGAGCCCTCTACCCTTTCATAAGTGATTGATGACAAAAATCTGATTGGATGACAGGTTCAGGCAAGGTTAATCAGATTAAAACAGCCCTATCTCCCAGTAAACTTCCCTTTGCTGCCTTCCACTTTTCCTTTGGTTTACCTCTTCATTCTTTGAAATGGCATGACCAAGAACCACAGGCATCTAAGGAGAAGGAAATCCTTTAAGAACTATACATGTGCTTTTTACTTGTCAGTCTTAAAAAGAGATAGACCCAAAGGATTTAATTAAAAGCAAGTCATTCTTTGACATTTTAATCCTTTAACATCACTAAGAAACACCATTAGAATTCCAAAGTAAATTTAAAATCATCTGTGCTTTTCATTTGAGAATTAATCTTAGCATTTTTATTTTTCTGAGTCAGATCTGATTTAACACACAGTCATTAAACAACAAAATTTTGTATTGCTGTGTGCTGGGTCTGTGGTATTGTATGGGTAACCAGCCTCCTTCAAGTGGGCCATGACATCATTAAGTTTTCTTCCAAGTTCTAGAAATATTCTTAATTAAAACAACATATTGTTATGGTGAGCTGCATGTAATTCGGCATCTTTCTTACAGCTTTAGGGATATATGGAGGATGTGGGCAAGTTCTCTAAATTGCCTTAGAGAACACTTACAAGTAATCATTTGAAAAATACATTAGAGAAATTGTCATTTAAATGTTTTGCATATTTACTATGTTAGCGTTGCATTCTATTCTTTTTGTGCTTTCTCACATACAATGACAGATCAAATTTAATAATATAACATCCTCAATGAAAATTTTAAATTCACAAAAGAAAATTTACTAGTTAATATATTTTTTATTTTGATGAAAGATAAAGGTATTATAACTTTTTAAAATGTAATTCTAGTTTTAATGTACACTACTGTAAAGAGAATATGGAAAGCACGATTATGATCTCAGACAAAATGCTGTTGTTGCTTTTGTGGGTCAGAATTAATAATTTTGACTGCTAAGAGAAATAAGGATCTTTCAGTTACTGCTTGTTCTTCTTTCCTCCCCTTACTGCATAGAAAACAGAATTTTCCTTATTTTTAAAAGCTAAATTACTTTTATAAATAACAGTAAATTGTGAAACTTACTATCATTGCCAGATGTAAACTTTTTGTTTTAGTCCTTTAAATAGTAACTCCATGAGCCTCTTTATCAGAATGAGTGCTTTCTTTGAGTGGGATGGTGGGAATCAACTTGTCTAGTTATGGAATATCATGCCAATATAAAAATTATTTCTTGAAGTAGGAAAGGTGTTTTCCACCTTAATTTTTCCAATGTATACTTTGGTCTTTAATCATTTAAATAAACTATTTCTGGGTCAGGGCATTGAGAGTTCAGAAATTAACATTTCCTTGGGGATTGTCAACAAAAGTTCTATGTAATAAGGAATTTACCCTTGTCCAAAAAATGTTTGGCTTTTGCCTTACGCATCTGGGAGGTAATCACTAAGCCTTTGGCATGTCATGCCTGATGGGAGTGTCTGTTTCTTTTGGGGCCTTAGGTCACTGGATAGTCTCACATTGGATGCCAACAACATCAGAAAAACCAACAATGTGACTTAGAGCAGAGACTTTGGGTAAATGGGTATCCTTAAACTCCCAGAGATTAGCCACATAGGTGGTCAATCAATCATGTCTCCAGAATGGTAACAACTCTGAACATTGAGGCTTGAGGGAGAGTCCCTGGTTGGCAGTATGGTATGTTTACTGTTATGTACTTGTCCATGACTTCATGGGGAGAGGACAGCTTTGATACCTTTTCTGCACTCTGCCCTGTATGCTTCTTCCCACTGCTCATTTTATCCTGTATATTTTCCCTGTAATACATCATAAAAAAATGGGAATAAAAACTTTGTTAGCATAGTTCTATGAGTCCTTCTAATGCATCGTAGAACCTAAAGTTGGGCTTGGGAACCCTCAACCTTGCAGTTGGCATAAGTAGTGAGGATAGTCTTGAGTGGGAATTGCTACCTCTAACTAGACAGTTAGCTAGAACACTTATGCCTTTATTTTCCTAAATAGAAAAAATTCATGATTCAGCAATGGCTTGAAGCCTAAAAAGTACAGTTAATGAATAAGACTCAGCATCTGCCTGTGTATGTTTAGGTGTATGTTTGCACATGTTGTTTTATATATGCTTTTTCTCCATATGTTCAGAAACTCGAAGTAATGTGATAAACTTGCATCTGAAGTTAAAAACGTATTTAATGTGGTAAGATTTTTACTTTCAGGGAGAGTAGAGTGCAGGATTGGGGGCTGTAATTGACTCACCCATCACTGGAAATTGTCATTTTAAAATCTAGATTGTCTGGAGTTGACCAGGCAACCATCTCCTGCTCTCATAACTGTGGAGCTAGCCAGTAAGCATCCCTTCTGCAAAGGATTCTGTTCCTACCCACAGGTCTGAAGGGAGCCCTTCATTCAATTGTATACAGACTTTTAAATGTTTTTCATTGTCACTGAGGTTTTGATTCAGCATTATAAAGAAAACACAGAGAAGATGAAAATTTATTGACTGAAGAAGGCCTCAGTTTGAATTCCAGCCTTGTCTTCAATTAGCTGTGAAAACAGGCAAGCTGTTTTAACCACTTTGGGTCTTAATCTAGTTCAACTTTTTTTTTTTTTTTTTATAAAAATTATCTTTTAGAACCCACATGGCTTTCAAATGAGATGATGTTTAAGTAGTTTAAAAAACTTAGCTTTTGGGCGCCTAAGTGACTCAGTTGGTTGGGCGACTGCCTTCGGCTCAGGTTATGATCCCGGAGACCTGGGATGAGTCCCACATCGGGCTCCCTGCTAGGCGGGAAGCCTGCTTCTCCCTCTCTCACTCCCCCTGCTTGTGTTCCCTCTCTGGCTGTGTTTCTCTCTGTCAAATAAATAAAATCTTCAAAACAAAACAAAAAACAAAACAAAACAAAACAAAAAAAACCCCTTAGCTTCTAAACATAGGTCAGATTTCCAAACTTGAGAGGCCAGAGGCACAAACCCTGGTGCTCTCTCTGTGCCTGCTACGCTAAGAAATGGAAGGTAACTGCTTTTTTTCTTCCTCCAGAAACAGGTGCGGTCTGGTATCCATCATAGGACTTGAAGTTTCTGCATCATGAATAAGTTTCGAAAACCCTTTACCTAAATGTTCTTTGCATGCCTGCTTTTCTGTCATTTAGGGAGTATATTTTTAATTAACACATTTTTATTTCGCAGCAGATGGTTGTAATAAATTCCATAGCTGTAATTTATAAGAACCTCATTTTTTAATTATTTATAATCAAAATCTGTTACTAATTGTAACATTTCTATGATACTTGTACTTCATTGCAATTCTGCCTCTCCTTAACATTTCTGAAAACCTCATTAATTTTGTGAACTCTATCAGGTTGTTAATATGTCACCGTAGGGTGGATAGAAGGTGGAGGAGAGTAATTGGGGTCAGGGAGAGAGAGGAGTAAAAGAATCTAGAAAAAAAATACAGGAACAAATAAATTCAACCTGATGAACTAGATGTACTAGATTAAGTACATGATGGTAACATTCCATTTATATAAAACATTTGTATGACTGTAAGTGTGTGGGCACATAATTAGAAAAACATGTTTTAAATGAATGTCTATATATGGAAAGAGCTATTTAAAACGAAACATGAAAATACAGGTTAGATGAAGGTATAACGTGTGAGTCAGTTCTGAAAACAAACACCTGTGTGTGTGTATATATTTGGGTGTGTGTTTGGTTGAGCAAGAGAAAAGTGAAAATTCATGAGCCAGGCTGCTAATAGGGATTTTGCAAGGCAAGTAGGCTTTAGTGGGTGGCTTGGGAAGAAGTGATAACCTCACATTCTACCCAATGCTGAACTTTCTCATTTGACTTAATACACACATTGCTTTCGGGATTTGAAAACATCAGACGAGAAGTAGAAATCTAAACTGGTGGTATTTGTTAATTTTCTCTTTACTATTCAAAGGACCGTACATTGATGAATCTGCCACTACTGTATTTGTGTACTTAGCTTAATAAACACTTTTTATAGAACTTTGAAAAATCTTTCTTGCATTTTTATTCTTGTTCAAACACTTAATCTATTGAACACCTAAAACTACTTTCATTGAGTGTTTCAGACTTTTTAGAGAGCAGGTAAAACACACACAAAAACAAACATTAATGTACTGAACCTCACTGTGTTCAAAATCTTTGGCAATACATTTTGAATGTTCATTTCTACTTATTTTTTAACTTAGTTGACTAAATGAAAATTCGGTGTGTGGTCATCTATAATTTTTAGAACTTTTCTCATGAAATGCTGTTAGATGAAGTCCTTGACCATTCTCCCCCTTGACAAATAACTTGTATTTCTAATTAAAAAATGGCTCATATTTATTGTTAATATAATAAAGATAATTAAGATAATTACCCTCAATTACCCTTGTATTCACATGGCAGATTAAAACCTAATTTTCTAGACTTCTCATTTGTATATCTACTTTTTACTAAAATGAGCTCATAATTCACATACTTTAAACTGAATCACTCTTACTGTACATGTTTGGCAGGTATTCTTGATAAGATAATATTTTACTCTGAAGGTAGAAGATAATTTAACAGAATTTACCAATCGACAATTCAAAATGTAGGTTATTTACAATTCATTTTGAACTTAATGGTATTGCATCCAACAATGTTGTACATAAGTATATGGGATATCCATAATTATTTCCTTGGTATAAGGACTTGTTGCATCCAGAAATATAAAATACATAATAATACTAATAGGTATTATAAGTAGATATATTTAAATGTAAAAACTGATGCATTTGTGGTTTTTCGGAGGTGGGGAAGAATTTCATATACTACTGGTGAAAGTATAAACTGATACGGCATTTTTGGATGATGATTTAATTATACCTATGAAGCAAGGAAAAGAGCAGTCAGTTATAAGTTATTTTTTCTGTCAAATTTATAGTCTTTTTCTTTTGGCCTAAAGGGGAAAAAAAGTCAAATATATTTTTCCTTCTGTCCTGTTGAATTTTTTTTGAATCCTGATTCTGTTCCCAACATCAGAGCCATACTCTTCACTTTGTACATTTAATGAGTAAATCTTCTGAGTCTCTATTTATAATGAGTAGATTATGAAATTTTGAACAAGATATGCCACATACAAAATAAAGTTGTGAACTGTTATTTTTTTTCTTCTTAACTGTTGAGCCCCTTCATCCATTTCTCCCACTCCCCCCCCCCCCCACTCTGGCAACTATGAATCTGCTCTGTTAGCTTGTTTTTGATTCCACATAAGAAAACATGTGGTACTTGGTTTGTTTGTTTGGTTTTTTTTATGATTTTATTTATTTGACAGAAACACAGCTAGAGAGGGAACACGAGCAGATAGAGTGAGAGACAGAGAAGCAGGCTTCATGCCCAGCAGGGAGCCCGATGCGGGGCTTGATCCTCGGATTCCGGGATCATGACCTGAGCTGAAGGCAGAGGCTTAACCACTGAGCCACCCAGGCGCCCCGTGGTACTTGTCTTTCTCTGACTTATTTCACTTAGCGTAATGTACTTGAGGTCCATTATGTTGTCACAAATGGCAAGATTTCATTCTTTTTTATATTTTTGTGTGTATATGCATATATGCCACGATTTCTTTATCCATTTTTCTATTGATGGCCACTTAGGTTGTCTCCATATATTGACAGTTATAAGTAACGCTGCAGTGAACATAGAGGTGCATTTTTTTTTTTGAGTTAGTGTTTTTATTTTCTTGGGATAAATATCTAGAAGTGGAATTGCTAGATCATATTGAAGTTGTATTTTTAATTTTTTGAGGAACCTCCAAACTACTTTCTATAGTAGCTGTACCAATTTACATTCCTGTCAACAATGTTTTCTCCACAAACTCTCACCAATATTTGTTATATCTTATCATTTGAAAATAGCCATTTTGGAATGCCTGAGCAGCTCAGTTGGTTAAGCGGCTGCCTCCGCTCGGGTCATGATCCCAGGGTCCTGGGATCAAGTTCCGCATCAGGATCCGTGCTATGTGGGAAGCCTAGTTCTCCCTCTGCCTGCTGCTCATCCTTCTTGTGCTTACTTTCTGTCTTTCTCCCTCTCACTGACAAATACATAAAATCTTAAGAAAAGAAAAGAAAATAGCTATTTTGGCAGGTGTGAGGTGATACTTCATGGTGGTTTTGATTTGCATTTCCATAATGATGGGTGATGTTGAACATCTTTTCATGTAGCTGGTGGTCATCTGTATGTCTTTGGAAAGATATTTATTCAGATTCTCATTTTTTAATCAGAATTTTTTTTTTACTCTAGAGTTGTATGAGTTCATATATTTTAGCTAATTGTTTTCTTATAAGATGCATGATATGTAAATATTTTCTCCCATCCAGTAGATTGTCTTCTCCTTTTGTTGATGGTTTCCTTTACTGAGCAGCAACTTTTCAGTTTGATGTAATCCTACTTATTTTTGGTTGTGTTGCTTCTGCTTTTTGTGTCAGATTAAAAACATGTCAAGGACATTACTGTTTTGTTCTATGTGTTATGTTTCCAGGTCCGTTTTGAGTTGATCTTTATATGTGGTATAAGATAGTGTTCAAGTTCATTCTTTTGCTAGTGACTGTTTTCCCTACACCATTTATTGAAGAAACTGCCTTTTCCACCTTTCTGCATTATTGGCTCCTTTGTCATAAACTGACTATATTTGTGTAGGTTTATTTCTGGACTCTGTTCTGTTCCATTGATCTATATGTTTTTATACTGATACCATAACATTTTATTTTATTTTTTAAGATTTTATTTGTCAGAGAGAAAGAACATGAGTGCACAAGCCAGAGAAGCTCAGAGAGTGAAGCAGACACCCACCCCACAGAGCAAGGAGCCTGATGTGGGACTCCATCCCAAGATCCTAGGATCATGAGCTAAACGATAGGCAGACCCTTAACCAACTGAGCCACCCAAGCATTCCAATACCATACTATTTTATTTTAATTTCTGTAGCTTTGTAGTATAGTTTTAAATCAAGGAGCCTGAACTCTCTAGCTTTGTTTTCCTTTTCGGGATTACCTAGGGTATTTGGGGTCTTTTGTGGTTCCATACAAACTTTAGAAATGTTTGTTCAGTTTCTTTGAAAAATGTCATTGGAATTTTGACATCACTTGCATTGAATTTGTGGATTTTTTGGATCGTATGAACATTATAACAGTATTGAATCATTCAATCCATGAACTTGAAATATGTTTACATTTACTTGTGTCATCTTTAATTTCATTCATTGAAGTCTCATAGCTTTCAGTATATATGTCTTTCATCTCTTTGGTTAAATTTATTCCTAGGTATCTTATTATTTTTGTTGTAAATGGGATTTTTAAAATTTCTCTTTCTGATCATTACCTGTGCATAGAAAGATAACAGATTTTTGCATATTGATTTTGGTATCTTAGAACTTTATAAATTCATTTATTCTAAGTTTCTTGATAGAGTCTTTTAAAATACTCTATGTATGATATTATGTCATTCACAAATAGCTACAGTTTTACCTCTTTACAATTTGGATGTTTTTTACTTATTTTTCTATACTCAGTTTTTATGCTTTCCTAGGGTTATGGCAATACTTATTTTGATATTGTTTTGTCGCTTCAGAGCAGAAATATTGTAATGTAGTTCATGTATTCAAATAATCTTTCCAGTCCAAAAAGGAAAAACAAAAAATAAAAAGCAGTCTCTCAGACTCATCTAAGAATGCCTGGATTATCAAAAGGTAGATTCTTTGAGTCCTGGTACCTGGTTGCTTCTTAGACAGTGAGTCAGATCTTCACCTCTGTTCAGATATGGTTTACTGTGTATATTGATAAGACTTTTTTATTTTTATCTGAATTACTACATATTTTAACTTACTATATTTTCTCCAAAGTATACATTGCATATGTATGATTTGATTATCCAACATTACATATCCTGTGGAATTATTGTTGTATAATATTAGTTCACTCTCTTAGCATTATTAAAACATTAGGAATGTGTTAGTGTCATTACAGGTTGGTGGTCTTCCACAGAATTGATGTCTTAGGTTAACTTCTCAGAATCATTGTCTTATGTCCTATTCAAAATATTTGTCTAATTATTTTATAATATAATATCAAACTCTTTCCATCTGGCTATAATGAGAGACCATTTGTGATGACCAATTGCTAGTTTTGCAGGATACTTTGCCTTACACATAGTTTAGCGTGTTTACTCTTACTTACTTGTACATAGAAAATGGTAATACAACCTGTACCTTATAAAACGACATACCCTGGTGCTTGGGTGACTCAGTCACTTTGGCTCAGGTCATGATCCCAGGGTCCTGAGATTGAGTCCCACATCTGGTTCCCTGCTCAGGGAGTAGTCTGCTTCTTCCTCTGCCCCCCCCCCCCCCCCCAATCTCTTTCTCTTTCTTTCTTAAATAAGTAAAATAAAATAAAGACATACACTTGGGGGCACTTGGGTTCCTCATTCAGTTAAGCATCTGACTCTTGATCTTAGCTTAGGTCTCAATCTCAGGTTGGGAATTCAAGCCCTAAGTTGTGCTCCACAATGGGCATGGAGCCTACTTGAAAAAGACATACTTAGTAGAAGCAAGATGCTTCTGTGTATTAACATTGATGTTATTAATTGACAATAACAGTGCTATTACTGACGTATATTAGCATTGGCTAGGCTTACTGAAATGACTAAAATCTAAAACACATCCTTTAATATATATCCATGTTTTGCATAGCTAAAACCTTTTGTAATTATTACTTTCAATATGATAATAAGTGAAGAACATTTCACAAGCTCAGTGTATTTTCATTATTCATAATATTGAAGATTGTGATTATAGTGGCTCAAATTGTTAATAATTGGAAATGTGTTAGCCCCATCAAGTTGTGTGGATTGTTTTGTTTATATTTGCTGCCACCGCATAAGTCCTAAAATCATCCTTGCCTTCTGATAATAAGATGTTCTAGGACCAGAGTTCTTCCAAACTATAGAAACAGCTAGACTCTCTCATACCTTTCAGTGGGATGAGGCCATAATTTAGAAAGCTGGACTTCATCAGATTAGTAGTTGTAGGTCCTGCTGCTGCCATTAGCCAGGTTAAAATAAAGATAATCCTTTTCAGTTCCATGTGTTAACAGTAAATCCTTTTCAGTTCCATGTGAAACAGTAAATCCATGTGTTAACAGGCTCACATGTATGAAAACTTAATCAATGGCAGAAGTGGAAACATGTAATGGAGAAAAAATGGATATTCAATGTATGTTGCTATGGAAATTGGCTATCCACAGAATAACTAAAAACAGATCTTAATCTCAAATCATGCACAAAATAAATGCTATAAAAAGACAAAAATAGTAAAAGTAGCAGTTGAAATAATTAGAAGAATATAGGCTTTGAAAAAAAATTTAATACCTAGCTCAAGAGTGATGCAATGTGAGCAAACTATAAAAGATGGATTAGTATATTAAATAAGATCTGTGTGACAGGGGATACTGTCAACAAAGTGAAAAGAATTTGAAGATTAGGTTGAGAGGGTATTTCAGGGCATGTATCCAGAATATATAATTTTAAAACCACTATATACCATTAAGGAAAAAATTTGATATAAAAATGGGTGAAAATGTAAACAAGCACTTCAAAAAGAAAAAATCACATATTGTCAACATTGACGTGGAAAACTACTCAACCTTTTCAGAAATCACAGAAAACATAAAACAACTAAAAACTAACACCATTTTGTTTGGCAAATCTAAAGAAGTCTGATAATTCTAAGTGTAAGCAGGGAAATGGGGAAATCAAATCTCTTGTGCAATATGGATAGAAGAGGACGACTTAAGCATGTAAGAATATAGCTTTGAAGAATAATTTTACATTCTGCAGTAAAGCTGAATATATAAATATCCAGCAATTCTGCTTCTCACTATATCAAGCAGAGCAGCATTTCTTAGATTTTTTGTCATCTCTGCATAGACATATGCAAGCTAATACAGAATTTTTGTGGGAAAGGGAGAATAATTTTTCCTCTACCCTTCTAGGTTCCTGGCTGAGACATCCCTTTAAAAATATTAGCAGGAGGAAAAAAACAACAACAAAAAACAGAAGTTTGATAATGTATATCTTCTATATACATGGTAGAGACCCAGGAAAACTGAATAACTTGTTGAAATGGCCCAAGCTCACACTTTAACCTCTCCAGCTAAAGACAAGATGTTAGGGGTAGGGGATGCTACTTTGGAGAGGTTACAAGGAAAAGCAAGTAAACAAGGGCAAGACTGTTAAAAAGATTTCAGTGGTTGACTTCTCTGTTTAGAGTTTTTAGAGATTTAGTCATCCTTCTCTTGTACAGAGTGGGGCAGGGGCATCCTAACAGATTGAGATTTCCCTTATAAATGTAAATGTTTCTTACAAAAGTGTAACTGCCTTTCCACTTATAAGAACTTTTCTATGTCTCCTCCTTATTAAAAATAATCAGCTTAAAATAATCCTTTTGTCAGAGTCCTATTTTGGGGTAGCATATTCTGTTCCCCTTTGGTTTCAAAAAATGATTTTTACACTTGAATTTGCAATGCATGGTCATTCTTTTTTTATTCTGTTTTTAGTCACATCATATCATTGTCATAGCCTATACAGAACTGCACAGACCCCATTGTTTAGTGAGCCAGAATGATTGGTGATTAGGCTTGAACTAAGTAGACACTCCCAAAATGGCAGAGCTCAGCATCTATTCCTATGTAAAACCTCCTAAGGATCAAGTCTGACCAGAAACAAAGACTGGTTCAGGAATAGGCTATAGCACACATCAAGAATCATTGTTCCCCTTCCTCTTTATTTTTTTTTTTTTTTAATTTTTATTTTTTTTTTTTTTTAAAGATTTTATTTATTTGACAGTGAGAAACACAGCTAGAGAGGGAACACAAGCAGGGGGAGCGAGAGAGGGAGAAGCAGGCTTCCTGCCGAGCAGGGAGCCCGATGTGGGGCTCGATCCCGGGTCTCCAGGATCATGACCTGAGCCGAAGGCAGTTGCTTAACCAACTGAGCCACCCAGGCGCCCCCCCCTTCCTCTTTAAAAGATCTCTTCTTCTGAGATGATTATATTTACCCTGCACCCATCCTTTAGGGAAGCTGGTGTGGCTGCACATGATTTGTCCTTTCAGGGCCTGTATAATCTCTTACGGAGGGGCTGTTTTTAATTATTCCAAGGTGATTTTTCTGACTCCCTTCTGACTACTGTTAAAGAACAAAAGATCAACTGAGTAAACTTGAAGTTCTAACTGGCTTTCTTAAATCATTCATAAATCAGGCAGTATCCCATGTAGCAAGTAGAGGGGAGTTCTGAGGAGTTGTGCAAACTGGGAAATTTTTATAGGAAGGAGGGCAGGCCATGAAGGTGACTAGCAAGGGGAGACAGGGAAAGAAGGGATTGTTCCAGCCAAGGCCATCTTTCCTGGGGTGGGCAGGGGGACTGGGGTTTTATTAGGTGGATTACCACATCTTCCTTTGGGGAATGGAGGAGCCCCATGTGACAGATTACCTCATTGGTGCTGTTCAAAAAATTCCTGATGCTTTAAGACTTAATATTTCTGGGGAGGTTGAAACTACAGTTAGGTTAGGTATTAAGCCCCAGTTTAGTGATTGGCCTGGCCCAAATGATACCAACCAGGACCCCTGATTTTCTTTTTAACACTAAAAAAATGGAAGAAAAGTGTGTGTGTAAATGTACATATAAATGTGTAAATGTATGTATATATGTGTGTATATATAAACAGATGAACAGTAAAAAAGAAAAACCCCCAAGAATCTCCACTCTCCTCTGTGTCTGCTCACATTGGAGTTTCCTACCCACGGCCTTCTTCCTGCTGAGGTTTTGTTTCCTGAATCCTTTCCACCGGGGTTTGCCTCTCAGACAGCTTGCCGTGTGTCCCACACTACAGCTTGGACAGTACTGTACAACCATCCCCTTCAATTCTCTGCTCCACCTGCAGAGGTTTCCTTCTATACTTGCCCACTACCTGCAGAATAATATCCAAGGCAGTGGTGAAGCTTTGCTTATATAATTCAGCATTGTATTATTCAGGTGACATTTCTTGATAAAGCAGTTTTATTTTTAAAATGTAAAGAAAGCTAAAGAAGAGATTTGACACACATTTATGCACTAAATAATAATGATGGGAAATGTTCTTATAAATGTTTTAGGTTGCTCTCGATCCCAGAATTTAAATGGCATCTTTCTGTATTTTAAAATGATTCGGTCTGTCTTTGACAAAGCGGTCTCTTAATACTTGTTGCAAGACTATTTCTTTACCTTCAGAAATAGTTGTTGAGATAAATTTTCCAAAAGAATGGGCATTCTACTTAGAGACTTCAAATCATTAGAGATTGTCTCCTTTTGTGTGTTCTTTTGAGTATTTGTTTCAAGTACATAATACCAACACAGCTTTATGGTGTCCCTTAATTTTTGCTATTTTTTTTTAAAGATTTATTTAAATCAGCATGCGCAAGCAAGCACAAGAGTGTGCAAGTTGGGCGGGGGGAGAGAGAAACTCAAGCAGACTCCCTGATGAGCACAGAACCCAAAGTGGGCCTCCATCTTAAGATTCTGAGATCACGACCTAAGCCGAAACTAAGAGTCAGACACTTAACTGACCCAGGCGCCCCTATAGTGTCTTTAATTGTCATTATTGTAAAAACTCTTTGGTCTAAAATTTTCTTGTTCTCTGTGTATCAGTAAAGGAACAGGAGAGTTAACTATTGACAGCCTCCAATGGAGGGGGGTGTCTGCAGCAAAACAAAACAAAAACCCACAGTAGTGAAGAATAAAATTAATGATGCTATCCTGACCCTGACAAGAAAATGTTTTCATTTTATGTTTTATTTTCTTTAGCTTGTAAACACAATGACTAGATGTGTCAAGCAGGTTGCAATGTTAGTAACATTTGTAGGTGCATGAATTGCTGCAAACGTTTGATTATGGTTGACTTCATTTAAAGCTGAAGCCTCTACAGAGGGTATATTCATATTTGGTGTTTGTCGCTGGGGATGCATTCTGCTTGTCACTACCTTGAGCCTCAGAGGACCAAGGGAGAGCATTCTAATTAACCCTGGGTGAGGTGCAGTAGTGCAGAACTGTTTGTGTTTTGTTTTTCCTTTTAGTACCTGAACTAAAGCATATAACCAGAATTTGGAAACCACAGACAGGGTTCTTCTGTGTGAAAACTGCTAGCATTATGACAAAAGAATCTTACTGTAACTTACTCGCTTCATGCAATTTGTGGTGTTGGTGTTTCTTGAATTACAACTAGCAGGACGGTTTGGGGGCTAGGCTGCCACACTTAAGCAGCTATACATGGCTCATACATCTCCAATGTGATGTTTGAGAAATACGTATATATATTTCAGTAACTAATGGCTTAAAGATAGTGAGCAACTTTTGAAAATATACTTGAAGGAATATCATACATATATTCAATAAGAAAGAATACATATTAAACTACTGTAGAAGGAATTCAAGATAGAGCAAATGAGTGATTTCTCTAAATAAAATTTACTTATTACTTCTGAGGTTTTTTTGAGAGAAGTAGATAAAAGGAAGTTAAATGAGGTAATGATGTGTAAACGATCTAATATGGTATATGACCCATCAGATTGTTTTGCTACAGACCTTAGTGTAGTTTGATGGAATGAGGAGTCTGGACATCTGTCAGAATGAAGGAAATAGTCTTCTATCCCAGCTCTGGTTACCATCCAATTTGGGCATATTAGACTCATTTAGAGAACTTTTACAAGCCGACCCATCCAGCCCTTCTTTATAAACCACTCTGAAGATTCTGATGGGCTTTCTCCTAGATGACACTGTAGGCAAAACAAACAAACACCCCCAAAACAACCACCTAATGATTCTTCTCCAGAAAACTATTCTGAATATTTTGATGACTTCTCTATTTCTAAGTACTCTTTCCTTCTGTGTTTCCACAGTTCTTTTAACTGTTTGGATTATAGGTGTGTCCAGTCATTAATACCATGGCTGCTTTTCTATAAAGTGAGTGGATAGGCCTTTCACAAAAATTTTTTACCATGAATACTATTTAAATTTATCTTTTCTTTTTGGAGGCAGAGGGAGAGTACAGGAAGCTGTACTCAAAGCTACTTTAGGTAGCCCATTTGTATTTGTTTTGTTGATGTTTTCCTGGAATGTTTGAACAGTTCACATAGTGATTGTCATCTTACTGAATATGCTATGAGGGAAAGTTCTAGAACAAGTAGGATGAATGATTATTTGCATATCATAAATAAATGGAGTTGGTGTTCATGTTGGTTAATTGTGTGTTAACTTGGCCAAACTAAGGAATGCCCAGATAGCCAGTGAAATTTTATTTTTGGGTATGTCTAGTTTCAGGAAGAGATTAACATTTCAATTTGTAGGCCTAGTCTGCTGAAGGCTTGAATAGAATGAAAAGTGGAGAAAGTACACATTTGTTCTATCAGACACCCATCTTCTTCTGCTCCCAAATATGAGCACTTCTGCTTCTTGGGCCTTCTGACTTGAACCAGAACTTAGATCATTGGCCCCCAGTTCTTGGGCCTTTGGACTTGACACTCTTGGAACTCCTGGTTCTAAGGTTTTCAACACCACTGGCTTTCCAACTTGCAAATGGCAGATTGTAGGGCTGCTTAACTTCCATAATCATGTGAACCAATCCCTGTGGTGAAGTTCCTGTGAGCTATATCAATGTATTTATATCTATATCTTCATCTAATATATCTAATATTGGTTCTGTTTCTCTGGAGAGTTCTTACTAAAACAGAATTCTTACTAAAATCCAAGATTGATTTAAAAACAAATATTAATATAATACTAGTAGTTAAAAGCCACATTTTTTTTTGTTTTTCTCTTCAAAATTACTTCATGAATGTGAACTAGTCCTGTCAAGCCTAAGTCTAATATACTCATCTGTAAATGAAAGAATTGTACAGAATGAACTCTAGTGTTCTTTTGAGAACTTTGAAAATCTAGGTTTTACTTTATCTTACTTTTTTACTAATAAGGTATGAGAGTTGTGGTTTCACAGAACAAATGAATATTTACTGTAATTCGTTTTTCTATAGATCCACACATTGGTTATAATGCGTTTCTTTCTCAAATTCTTGACTAAATTGCCTCAACATCTGTACTGTGTTATAGCTTCCAGACCTTCTCTAATCAGAACAGTTCTGAACCTGTCTGTTCTAGAAGGGCAACTTAAGTACCAGAATTCCTGCTGCTAAATGATATTTGATAATAGGGAGTTTTTCCTTTGGGTCCTGCCTCCCTGAATTCATTTTCTTAAAATACTTATATGTTGTTTTTATCTTTGGCTGAGATGCTAGTTCTGGTAAAGTTTCTGCTAGGCTGAAGACATCTTTAGTTTTTTTATTGACAAGATAGCTATACTACAAAATAATTCTAGAAGATGATATTTTATTTTCTGCCTTAACTTTAATGGTTCTCTGTAATTTTTTTTTTTTTAAAGATTTTATTTATTTGACAGAGAGAAACAGAGCCAGAGAGGGAACACAAGCAGGGGGAGTGAGAGAGGGAGAAGCAGGCTTCCCGCAGAGCAGGGAGCCCGATGTGGGACTCGATCCCGGATCTCCGGGATCATGCCCTGAGCCGAAGGCAGTCGCCAACCAACTGAGCCACCCAGGCGTCCCTCTCTGTAATTTTTAAAAATTATGTTTATTAATCATTTAGTACTTTTCTGGTTAATTGTTATTTTTAACAAAGATGAAAATCCTATTCTTATAAATGTAAAAATAACAGTCATGGACTTCATTCTTTTCTGACTTGACATTTTCCATGGACTTCATTCTTTTCTGACTTGACATTTTCCATGTATTTCTGAAAAATATTTAGGATACCATGAAAAAGTAAAAAAAAAAAAACAGTTGTCATCCTAACTTACCTGTTGTCCAATATATTTAAGTTTTTATTTAAATTCCAGTTAGTTTACATGCAGTGTAATATTAGTTTCGGTTACAATGTAGTGACTCATCTATTTGCCAATATTTATTGATAGACTAATTCTACCAGATTTACTACATGATGGAGATATGTCCTTTTTTTGGTCTTACCCATTAATAATGTGTAGTAAGGGCCTATATAGAATGTATTTTGATCCATTCTAATTTTCAAATCTCTCAATCCTGAACTGTGTTTTTTTTTTTTTAATATTATTTGACAGAGAGAAACACAGCTAGAGAGGGAACACAAGCAGAGGGAATGAGTACGGCAGAAGCAGGCTTCCCACTGAGCAAGGAGCCCCTTATGGGGCTCGATCCTGGGTCTTCAGGATCATGACCTGAGCCGAAGGCAGTCGCTTAACCAACTGAGCCAACCAGGCGCCCCCTGAACTGTGTTTTTAATGATACATAAAGTACTCCTTCTGTCTAGAAATTTTTCAGGAAAAAAACTGTATCTTGTCATTTAAAAAAGTGCAAAGCACTATATTTTTTGTGTTCTAAATAGTTTGAAAAATCAACATTAAATAGCTCTGTGTGAGAGAGGTCTATTGATATTCTGAAAACCGGGCTACCTTTGATTGTGCTTTTCTAATGCTTCTCATTGATTATGCCGTATTTGTAATGGTTGAAATTGTTAGATAAACACTTTTCTATCAATACAAACAGAGGATGTTGAATTTTTTCTTTTGATTTAATGGGTCAGAATAAGTGTTTATGGTACATAAACGTAAAATGGGGTTTTGACAGTTTGTATATATAGCATAGACAATTTATATTAATAGATTATGAAGTGGAGGAAGGAAAGGCAACAGTGAAATGAATTTTACCAATGTGGTGAAGGTCTGGAAAACCCAATCCCTGTTGGCTGCAGTCTGTCTTCCCAGGAAGACAAAATTCACTTGAATCATAGGTAATGGTTTCACAGTTTCATAGTGATTGCTTTAGAAATATCCACCTTTCCACCCCCTCCTGTGTCTCTCCCTCCCTACAATTTCCTTCAGTCAGTCCTACAGAATCCCCTAAGAGTTAACAGCAGCAGCTTAGAGGCTCTGGCTCTTTAGAACATTTGGAAACAGTTTTGTGGGACCCTCCTTTGATATCCTTTACTTCACCTCTTGGTCTTCTGTTCCCCTAGGCCTTGGGATAGTGGTTGCTTCTTGGTGTTGTTATTTTGTCTGGGTAAACTCAGTATTAACTTAGGAAGAAACCCTTCCATATCAAGGTTTGACAGTGTTAAAAAGCTTTTTAAGCTTTCTTTTTGGAATGGATGTACTTTGCCTGGGACTCTATGCAGCTGATTATGAAAGCTATGATGACAAAAATGCTTCAAAATGGAAGACCGGTTGTCATATATCTCCTGATTTTTTCCTTACCACTAAATCTACTGTCCAAACAACAGTTGGCTTTATTCTTTAAGAACTATGTATATTTATTTGTTGTTTTTTTCTCATAATACTACCTGAATATCTCTAGAATAGGCATAAACAAACTTTTTGAGGTGTTTCTTAAATTAATCCCAGTAACTTTGTATCTTGCAGAAAACCCCTAAAGCTTAAGGTATGACAGTGATACAATTATCTATAGCATAACATGTTATCTTCCTACAAAGAGAATTATTTTTGCTTTTGGCAAGGAGTTCAGGTAAAGGGTGATCACCTAATTGAATCAGGATTCTGTTGATATGCACCTAAGTTTTAATCTTTGTAAGGAACTATCTACAGGTTCATTTCTAGTTTATCCTTATTAATTGTTAAGGTTCAAACTATAAGCTTTCAGTGTTTATCAGTAACCCATCTCTGCAGGGCCTGTGAACTACAATTTTTTTTTTTCTTTCTCCTCTGCCCTGTATTAACAAAAGGTCTAGGGGCATCTGGGTGGCTGAGTTCGTTAAGCTTCTGACTCTTGATTTCAGTTCAGGTCCTGATCTCAGGGTATTGAGATGGAGCCCCTTGGTGGGCTCTGCTAGGGGCATGAGGCCTGCTTAAAATTTGGTTCTCTCTGTCCCTTTCTTTCTGCCTCCCCTGACCCCCATACATACTTGCTCACTTGCTCTTTAAAAAAAAAAAAAGTCATTAACCTTCTCTCAGCTTCTTAATCATCCTTCCTACTCACCCCTTTTTAGCTTCTCAGTTTCTTAGTTGCCAGCTGCAAATAGATGAAAAGAAGTCTAAAATAAGGTGCTTCTGGGTGTGGGGAATGGGGAATGAATCTTGAAACACTGGAAAAAAAAAATTTAGTAACAATAAAAAAAAAAAAAACATAAAAAAAAAATAAAATAAAATAAAATAAGGTGCTTACCATTAAGTTTCCCTTTCCTTGATTTTGGGCCATCAGCCTTGATGTCTTGGTGGCTCTCTGATGTCTGAGTCAATTTTGTTTACTGAGTTGAAGATTTTATCCAACTTTTTTAGTTTCCTGTTTCAGCAGGTCGGTTGTTTGTTATATATTAATTCATCGTTACTGGTAAGAAGTAGAAATCCCATTTATTGATTGAATTTAAGCAAAAGAGCAATCATAAATCCTTCAAGGTGCCTGGCTAGTCAAACTGGTATTTGATTGTGGAAAAGAGCAAAATGAAGAGGTGAGATCATGAGAGTCAGAAAAGACAGATTTTAATAAAATCTTCATTTATTTTTTATTAACTTACATTCTTCACCTTCAACATGAGAGTAATAAGGATCTCTAAAAATCAAGAGCAAGAGAATATCAGTTGCTTATAATTATCATGTTCTTCCAAAAGTGTAATTCCTGGTGATATTGGCTCTCCCCGTGGGAAGAGTTTGGGGATTGAATGAAACAAAGAAAAGGGTTATATAATCATAAAATAAAAAATCTGAATGGATGCTTTACATCCTTGCTACAAAAATATTTCAAATTAAAATCAAAAGATTAAGCTATGTCCTGGACAAATCACTATCTTTTAAGTTTAGGTCAACTAATATGAATTTAATTGGACCTTTTCATATGTGATCTCAAGAACTCAAAGTTCTTTATAAGTTCTCTCTTATAAATGAAAGTTTATAAATTTTATAGATAATTTTTTAAAGGTTTTGTTTATTTGAGAGACTGTGAAAGAGCAAGAGCAGGGAAGTGGGGCAGGGGGAGAAACTGGCTCCTCAACAAGCAGGAAGCCCAAAATGGGACTTGATCTCAGGATCCGAGGGATCATGACCTGAGATGAAGGCAGATGCTTAACTGAGCTACTCAGGCACCCCTGGATAATTTGTATTGAATATTTGTTAAATCATACCCATTGGTCAAGCTATATTCTGAATGCTTCTTTTTATTACTAATTGAATACTTACAACTACCCTTTAACACACTGTGTATATTTCTTTTGTAAATGAGAAAATCAAAGTGTGTAGGTTAAGCATGTTGTCTAATATTTGTAAGTGGTGGAGCCAAGATTTGAATCCTCAATCAAGCATCTACATTTTTTTAAGGTTTTATTTATTTGACAGAGTGGGAGAAGAAGGCTCCCCATGGAGCAGGGAGCCCAATGTGGGGCTTGATCCCAGAATCCTAGGATCATGACCTGAGCCAAAGGTAGACATCCTACCACTTGTGTCACCCAGGTGCCCAGGGGTCTACATTCTTAACCATCATTCTATATTGCCTTTCTGTCAAATGATTTAGAAAAAAATACAGAATAAATATTACATCTAAATAGAAACAGTAGAATGTATGAATTAAATCATCAAGGAGAGACATGCTATGATATGTACAACAGTCAGAGATTTCTGGTTTTCATTCCATTAATGTTTAGATCAACTGATATGACTTACTGGTGAGTTTAAGTAAGATTTATTAAAGCACTTATAACATGTTAATAAGAATAGTCCTTTATTTAACAGACAAGGGTACACAATTTTTAAAAAATGATTATATAACAAAATTAGGGGAAACCACATAAATGCTTATGCTTTATAGCATAGTTTAAGATTATTAAATTTGGTTCAAAATTTACTCTGATGGAATTGCAAAAATTAGGGGAGAGAAACTTCTGAATTTATGTTGATTTGGCATTACATAGAAGATGGGTTATTTTACATAGGAAGACTGTCATAACTTGAAGTTTAGATTCTAGATGAGGGTCCCATTAAAATATATATCAACCACTACTACTAGTTAGTTTTCAAAGACACTGTATAGATATAGTAAACTTTTTTATAGATATGGTAAACCTCTTGCATAAATCATTTATCGTTATTAAGTTTTTAGTAAGTTAAATTATTCAGTATTAAGTTTTGTTTTTTTTTTACATATTTTTTTTTTATTGTTACTAAAATTTTTTTTTTCCAGTGTTTCAAGATTCATTCCCCATTCCCCACACCCAGTGCTCCACGCTTTAGGTGTCCCCAGTACCCACCACCAGGCTCTCCCATCCCTCCACCCCCCTCCCTCCAAGTCCCTCAGTTTGTTTCTGTGTTCAAAGTCTCTGTTGTTTCGTTTCCTTCCCTAGATTACCCTAGTTCCCATTTGCTTTCC
>PITA01024553.1:0-26065 GCA_004023965.1 Spilogale gracilis | reverse complement strand
TTATGCTGAGTGAAATAAGCCAAGAAGAGAAAGTCAAGTATCGCATGGTTTCACTTACTTGCAGTGCATGAGGGGTAAACTGGAGGACAGTGGGAGAAGGAAAGTAAATGGGAACTAGGGTAATCTAGGGAGGGAAACGAAACAACAGAGACTTTGGACACAGAAACAAACTGAGGGACTTGGAGGGAGGGGGGTGGAGAGATGGGAGAGCCTGGTGGTGGGTACTGGGGACACCTAAAGCGTGGAGCACTGGGTGTGGGGAATGGGGAATGAATCTTGGAACACTGGAAAAAAAAAATTTTAGTAACAATAAAAAAAATAAATAAATAAAAGCCCCCAACCACCACCACCAAAAAAGGTCCCCAGGAAACATTTCTTCTGAGAGTTTCACATCTGCTTCTTAAAATTTAAGTTCTTTTGCCTGTGATAGAGGGAAGAAAAGTATGTCAAGATCCCTAGACATGGCATTCATATAGCTGCCAAAGTCTTTTAAATTTTTTGTCAAATGTAAGTCAGGCTGGTCCACTATGTCTCTTTAATGAGAAAATACTGATAAAGCACTTCCCTACCCTTCCTTGTAGGGCTTAGGGGGAAAGGAGAGAGATGGAATTACACCACAACTTTTTCCAAATAAATCCCATTCATCAAATCATCTTAAATTTTCAGCCCTCCACCTTTTTATATGCTTAAAATAAGCAAAGGCTCATGAATCCTAAACCAGTTCTCTATCATTTGCCTTGAAAATATGCATAATCACATGGTACCTCTCCCTGGCTTGTGATACTTGGTATCTGAGTCAAATTTTCCCATTTAACATCTTGTTACACAGTTATGAGAAGGGCAAATTCAGCCGGCATTTCATAAATATTTGGTGAATTAGTGTGATATTACTGCATTTATTTAGCACTTTCCTCAATTGATTAAAATAAAATGAAGGGCTCTTAGAAAGGAACTGAATTTCTTCTCAATCTTAACTAAGATATCTATACATAGGACACACATAGTAGGCACTCAAACTATAAATTGCTGAATTGAGTTACACAGAAATACTGTTGTTCAACCAAAGGTCAAGTACCATATAATGAATTAGCTGGCATGCAGTAATCATGTGTTATTGAATTTGGTGATAATTTTCTTATTATCTGCAATGGGTTTCTGAAAAATATTTCTCTTTCCATTAAGGATTTCATTTTCAGCATTTGCTTGTCAGTTAAATCCTCACATCACTAATGTAACTTCTCATCACAGGCAGAATTGAATATTCATGCATAGCTCAAATCACTGTTACTCTGGCCTGTTGCTTTTTTTTTCTTCCCCCAGATAGTTAACCCATCATTTGTATGGAAAATTTATTACAGTTTAGCATTTATAGACTCTCTTTCAGTCTGTTCCATTCTATGAACTGTAAATTTGCTAAGAAATTGTATCAGATTATTATGGAGGGCATGGATCCTAAAAATTAGACACATAAGTAATAATCATATTTGTTCCACCTATCGAGACATTCACCATTCTTCCTACTTTTGCTGAATATTCCTGAACAAAACAGAAATCTTTCACCACTGAAGTGTTCTTCTAAAGTTTTATTTTCATACTAATGAAGAAACTTACTAAAGATCAGGGCCAATTAACCAGTGTAAGCACTTGCTGTGCATATGGACAGAATGAACTGGTATGACGTAATATCACTAAAAAAAAGTATATTACTCTTTCTACCTGATAAATATTCTTGCAATTTAATTTTTTCTTAGATTATTTGGTAATAGACCAATAAATGTACTCTAGCATCTTTTGTAGAAATAATCAATTCTTTGTAATATGAGATTTCATGACAGCTCTTGCCATTAATAAACTTCTCTGAGAGTAGAGAGATGGCTGAGGTTGGTTTGAGAATTATTGGATCTGCAGATTAGTGAAATGAATGAGTCAAGTTCTACTACATCAAAAATATTATCCATAATAATTTGTATGCTAAACAGTAGTATAATGATTCTGGCCAGCAGCATAAGAATTCACCATTAATTCATACTGATAACCCAGAGCTGGCATGTTCCTTTACCAGGCAACTTATGAAAACAAGCTCAAATTATTGTTGATGTTTAATATTAATTAGGCTCTCTCTTGCCCTGTGGCTTTCCCAAATAACTCTCTGATAGTAAGTCAACTACTAAATGACTAACCATGACCCAAAACAGTATGTGTGCCATCAAGGGAGTAATGCAAAAGGTGAACTGGATTAACTGAGTCTCATAAACAGTGTATTCCACAGAAATAGACTTACTTTCTAGGATCTTACATTCTGAAGCCCGACATTCATCATTGACATCGTACATATTGTAGCATAAACACTTCCTAAATGAATATTAGTTATATATAAACAATGTAATCCCCTTATAATGCCCTCATAGAAAGCCAGCACTGTACAATTCATTACCAAAGTAGTATCTTATTGTTAACTAAGCAATAACAAGCATAAAATGCCTACGTATATTTATGCTTGAGTCATATACTGTATTCCATATAACATCCATTCTAGATGCTTCTACATTATAGTCATCTCATTCTGGCCACACTCTCTCCTAAAAAGATACAACAACTTTTCCTCCTCTCTGCTTTCTTATATCCCCAGGACCTCTTCCCTCTCTCCTTCATGACAGGTCTTATAGCTCATTAAAATCCATTTGTTCCCCCCAACAACCACCCTACCCCTCAACCTACCCTCATATCTCCTATTCAACTTCGGACTAGTTGCCAATGTTTCATTCAATTTAAGAAAGTTTTGCTCATCTGTTTGTTCTTTGGGGCTATGTGTTTTTGTTTTTGTTTTCTTTTCCTTCTGAAGGAGATGAGGGAAAGCTTCTTTCAGTGATTATGATTTAGAATTAAGCGACAAGACAATGAGAATTTTAAAATGCCAAAGGTTATCTACTCTCAGAATATCACAATTCCTGTGAGTTATTATGCGAAAAGAGTCTTTGTCCCTTCTTTCCCCTTGTGGCACATTACAAAAGGCCTCTTACTGTTACCGTAGCTCAATTAGAACTTGGCCTTAGAAGGCAGATGGTTATGTGCAAGGAACCAATATGATGCGGGCAGGGGGGGGGGGCGCGAGGGTAGCACCAGGAAGAATAAACTTTATCCTGCTATAATACAGATTAAGGAAAGTGTGGTCCTTGACCTCAAAAAAATGTATTTGAAAGCTAGCCTCATTAATGTTGATTCACCAAAAGTGAGATAAATCAACAAATAGAATCCTAGAATCATGGTTGTAAGGGGCTTGAGAGATCATCTCATCTAACTAAGTTTGACCATCTGAAAATACCCTTCAAATGTCTTTCAGACAAGGAAATTAATTCCTTGGGTGAAGGTCAAGCATTTAAGACAATGATCATCATTAAAAGATTGTATTTGCCATGCAGGCAAGGCATTGTACAAAGGGTTGAAATAGCATGGCTCTGGGACATAGAATAGTACCAAAATTTAACAAAGTAGCTAGCAAAGAGCAAGGGGCTAAATGACGTGCTTGGACTTTGTCAAGGTTAAAAGCAGAAATTACCATCCGTGGAAAAATGACCAAATGTAAACTTCAAGTTACATTGACAAACCAAAGCAGTCTCAGAAAATTTAACAATCTTAGCTGTAAAGTGATGGGTTAACAATCTACACTTTCAGGGGGGAAAAAAATGTAAGAGGCCAAAATAACAGTGATTTGAGCTAGGCATGAATATTCAATTTTGCCTATGATGAGAAGTTAACATTAATGATGCGAGGATTTAACTGACAAGTAAATGCTGAAAATGAAATCCTTAATGGAAAGAGAAATATTTTTCAGAAACCCATTGCAGATAATAAGTAAATTATTACCAACTTCAATAAAATATGATGATGAACACGTAAACCTTTAATGTCTAACATTAGGCATTACTGAACAATAGAGGTTTCAGAAAGATGAGCACCTTTTCATGCTGCTCCTTTTATTTTTAAAGTATCCACCTCTCCTTGAGATTTCTTTTAGCTACTAATAAAAGAAAAGCTGTTAGAGGGTTTTAAAGGTATTCTTTACTTCTTAAAAGAATAAGGGAAAGTGGAAGCTTCCCTTTTTTTTTCCACTAATAAATGCAATTTTAAAAACAAGTATGTGATTATATTTTCTTAGACATGTCAATAAACACATACTTATAATTTATAGATTTAATTTTTACCAATAAACTATATTTAGACCTCCACTAAATTAGGCAAAAACAGAATTTATTTTATCATATTTTAAATATAAAGGTGTCCAGTTTATTCAGTCAGTGTTACTTTGTTATTCTCAGGGGCGAGGAAAAAAACAAACCTTTCATGAGGTTCTTATTAACAGGGTTACTTCACACAGCAAAATGTATTTGGAATTCACAGTGGCCTGGCCCTTCTGGAGGAAATCCCCAAGTAGAGGACAATTTATCAGTCCACTAGCAGTGCAAGTTTGAGCAGACTGATTCCTGTTTCATTCCTGCTTTCGTATTAGCCTCTCACTGGGTTAGAAAACCATCAGGATGAAACCCATCAGGATGAAAATCAAAGATCCTTTCTGAAGTACAATAGAAAAGGAAATCTGCAGCTGCAGTAAGGTGTTAATTTCCAATAGCTCCAGTGACTGAACTAAAATGAAAGAAAATAAGTTGGCCCCCAGTGGTGGGACCTTGAGAACCCTAGGAGTCAGAATTCCCAAGAGTTTTCTGGCTACAACAACCTTTGAAGTTCTAGATGTCCCGTCAAAATGGAATAATCTCTCCTCCACATAGTGATCCGAGATCACTACTACCTCATCGAAGCCGAAGTGACTTACCACTGAATGCTTGGAATTATCCTCATGATGCTTTCTGATGAAATAATAATTTGGGAAAAGGGGTAACAAAAATTATTTGGAAAATAATTTCTTATCTTCTCTTGATCCCAGATTGAATTAACATGATTCTTATAGCTCTGTTAAACTTCAAGACGGAAAGAACCTCCAGAAATAAATTGCTTCCATACTGAGCAGGATCTTACTTAGCATAATAATGGTTCTGAGTAGTCCTGAGTTAAAGAACTCTATATATCTTCACTGAGTACTTTTCGTTGTATACAAGTATTCCCGTGGACACAAGTTGGGGACTGCCCTGAGCAATAAAAAATGATATGAATCTTTCTTTAAATAATATTAGACCTGATATTTGCCTGCTAGATTTCTGTCTGCTTAGAGTTTCCTTTGTCTTTCTAGTATATCTTAATGATTCAAGGTGAATTTAAAAAGAAAAAGGAGACCTTCTTCTATCAAAAATCAACTTGAATTGCTGAATACAATTATAAAGAGGTTTAGTAATCTGTTTTTTTAAAAAAGAGAGGAAACCTGAACTGAAATGATAAATGGCCATGAAAAGGGGAATGTAGCCAAAATCACGCTGCACATGAGACCAGGACCAGCATATGTTCCTGCCTATTACCCATTATATCAACTCAACACAGTTGTCCAAGCCACAGACCTACTTTTTCTCTCCAGCATTGTCCAAGTCTGCCTCCCACTCATCTGCTCCACTACTCTGCACTCTCAGAACTCCTAATTTCTCAATCTACTCTCTCTTCCCCTTCCTATTTCTCCTTCCTGAATAATACCCTGGTCGTGGACTGCTTCTCTCCTTCACACTTCAGCCACAACCACCACCCCCCTACTTTTGGATACAAATCCTGTCCCTGACTTCCAGATCCACACACTGCCCTGGATCCATCAGTTCCCTGGATCCGTCTGAAGGGATCAAGCAGAATACAGATCTTCAAACTACTAATCCACACAGCATTCTTCATGTTAGATTCAGACTCACTATCTCTTCAGTACATGATCTCCTTTATCTTATTCAAAAGCATAATCAAAATGGCAGATTTCTAGTTGGGGCAGGGGAAGCGGGGAGTATGCAGATGGTTTAACAGCAAAAAAAAAAATATTTCCCTATATATGGTCTTTGAACTAAGCTTCTATTTCAGTTTTTATTAAAAACTGTATAATTACCCACCAATTTATCGCAATTTGAATTTACACTGGCCAGGATGATCACATAGAATTATCCAGTATACATAATAAAATGTCTTGTGTAATGGAAATCTGAGTTTTCCAGATAGGCATTGTAGGAAAGGAAAAAACTTTTCCTCCATCCTCCTAGCTTTAGTGCCAGGGTCTGCGAATTAAAGTGAGAAAGGACAGAGAAACAAGACGAAAAAATAGTTTATTTACACACATAATGTGCATACACATAGGGGAACACTGTGATGAGTAATTCAAAGAAGTGGTTAAAATTGGGGGCTTATATACCATCTTAACAACAGGCAATAAATTATGGAGAAATGGCAAGACAAAGGAAAAAGATTTGGGCTTTAGGGATGGTAAATTGTGGGAAAATAAACATATGAGGAGAAAATAAGAGAAGATAAGAGTTATATGAGTAGATTTGCTTATAAAAATTTACTCAGGGGGCACCTGGCTCAGTTGGTTAAGCAACTGCCTTCGGCTCAGGTCATGATCCCGGAGACCCGGGATGGAGTCCCACATCGGGCTCCCTGCTCGGCGGGAAGCCTGCTTCTCCCTCTCTCACTCCCCTGCTTGTGTTCCCTCTCTCACTGTGTTTCTCTCTGTCAGATAAATAAATAAAATCTTAAAAAAAAAAAATTTACTCAGTGCTAACTTTCTGCCTATGATAAGTGTTGCTCTCCTCCTGGTACAAGAGAGGGGAGGGAAGAACACCTTCACAAAGGGAAAAGCATGCTCCACTTTTAGATAGGAAGAGGAAGGGAAGAGAGTTCCTTCTGTGTTGGCTGTTTCTTAATTGTCTTCAGCTTAAAATAATCTTTATGCCAAAGTGGCATATTTTGAGTGGCATATTCTGATTCCCTTCAGCATAAAATGGAATGAAAAGAAAGGTTATATGCATTCAGAACTGGGATAAATTACAAGCAGGCTTCGACCTAGAAAAAAAGTATTTTAAAGTGATGGCTCTTTATTTCACTTTGTGCGAACTGTTATTTGAATCGTGTCATATGAACCATATTTAACTCTAGAGAAAATAGGAAGACTTAGGTGCCTGGGTGGCTCAGTTGAGTGACTGACTACCTTTGGCTCAGGTCATGATCCTGGAGTTCCAGGATCGAGTCCCACATCGGGCTCCCAGCTCTGCAGACTTGAAGCTATAAATCAAGAGATTAAAAAATATGAATAATCTCTAAACTATCTATCCACAGCATACCTGGACAACTTACTATTTTATCTTCCTCACTAGGGAGTTACCCAAATGTATTTCTGAGTGTTTGGGACCTAAAAACTTCCAAGTAAAAAAAATGTTTATGTTCTATATGTAAATACCCTATTACTGACAAGGTGGTCCTCTCATTTTTTATAGCTATTAGTATACCTGAAAAAAGTGAATAAGCAGTTTTTTCCTAATTACAAAAAATAAAAATCCCTAATTCAAGAATAAAAAAAAAAAAAAAAGGATGTTGTTCACAGCGACTATTAGAGGAGAACTTATGTGATTTCACTTAAAGCACAGGACTGTGCTTATTCTGGTGATGAGTGTAGGGAAGAAATGAGAAGCAACAAAACTCTAGGATAACCTTACAGAAGTCCAAAACCAACCAAACTAAGCCTCCAGCCTCCATTCCTCCCCTCCCCTCTTCTCTCTCTCCCTCTCCCTCTCTTGTAATCAGCCTTTAGTCTTTTTTTTTTTTTTTAATTTTCCTACCCAGGAAACTAAGATTTGGGGTAACAAGAATATTTTTTTTATTTTAGTCACATGAGTTTTTATGTATATGATGCTTCCTGCCAAATAGCTGAGCCATTAGAATTATAGATCGAGCCTGAAACATTGTGCGTTGCCCTTTCATTGACCGTCTGCACCAGTGAAAGGCACTGTTGTCTAGGCATGCCCCTTTGCCCTTGTGGTTACCATTTTACTCCAAAGGATTTCCAAGGGTGAGCTATTATGTTGCTTCAGCTACTGTATTCACCCTACTGAGTCACATTTTGGCCAAAAGCCTAATAGAAGGCAGAGTCAATACTGAATTCAGATGAATTTATTCTTCAATATTTTTTAAAAGACACTTTTATAACAAGGCCCTACTGGCAATTAACAGCAATATAATTGACACTTATAAAATCAAAATAACATAGACACATGTGTCACTTAATCTAAGTAATGCTTTAAAAGAAAAAAAAACATGCTTATGTAAAGTGAATTCCTTTTAACCTGTCATTGATTTCAATTTAAGTTCAGATACACATTCTGCTGGCAAAAATTTGCCCTCTGTATGTGGTAGTAGTTGTAATTAAGAATATGGTCACTTACACAAAATCTAGTATTTAATAGAAAAGTAACATTATGCTGGTAAAGCATTAATCAAGCCTCCAAAACTATAATATATTATAATATAACAAACAAAAATTTTATATAACAAATAAATAATAAAACTTTACTATACTACATTAAGAGAAACTCTGAAAGTACATCTCATTATGCCTCATCTGATACTGTTTCTATAGAGAAAGCAAATTTTAATTCTAAATATTCTACTTTCCACAAGCCTCAAAATAGTCCAACATTTTAGGCAATCATCTTAATTTTTATTTGTCCTTTAAATACAATTTGAAGAAATTGATCTCTAAGCACCTGGGTTTAATAATCCTCAGAGTCATTCAGCTGCTAACTTGCTGTGTTACCCTGGAAAATTTACTTTAAATCTCTGTATTTCAGTTCCACGTACAGAATTAGGAGAAATAGGAAGTACATACTTCAGTGGTTTTCACTTTAGGGTTCCTTAGAGATTCTTGAGAGACAGTAAGAGAGAAGCTCAATTTTGTCTCTGTCATGTACTCAGGTCCCACACAGGGACACCATGAAAAATGGGTTGTAGGGTATTTAACTGACTCCCAAGGAACCATCTCAAATAAACAAACTACCTAAATAAAAATAGAATCCAGCTTGTGTAAGCATAGCTTCAAGACAAGACCCCAGCCATAACATACCCGCAGATTGTTGCCCTCAAATCCTTTCATATAGAAATTCTTAAACCACCACTGGACCCACTTATATTTCATTTTTAAGAGGTTTTTTGGGAGGATTTGCTCTTTTTCTGTGTGTGAAAATGGCTAGTGTAATCAGATAATCGTGGGTTTTACAGTAAGTTTGTTGGGACACAAATTCCTATTATACTTTATGTGAAACCCTGGGCAGGTTCTTTAGTATCTTAGAGCTTCAGTTTCCTCATTTTAAAACTAAGAATAATAATATCCAATTCACAAAGTTGCTGGAGTGATTAATAACCTTTTTTTAAATATTTTATTTATTTGACAGAGAGAAACACAGCCAGAGAGGGAACACAAGCAGGGGGAGTGAGAGAGGGAGAAGCAGGCTTCCCGCCTAGCAGGGAGCCTGATGTGGCGCTCGATCCCGGGTCTCCAGGATCATGACCTGAGCCGAAGGCAGTCGCTTAACCAACTGAGCCACCCAGGCGCCCAAGAACATATTGTTTATAATTGGGATGTTAAAAATTGGGTGGCTTTCATTGTGCTGTGAGATCTCCCCAGTCCTTCAAGCTGGCACCTCCAGGACTTCTGATAATCCATGAGACAATTGGTGTCCTTTGTTTCTGAGGCTTTGGTGTCCTTAAATTTTACCTCTGCCTTATTCCACAGGAAAATCAGTCTCCTCATGTCAGTTTTCACAAGGTTTTAAAGTAAAAGCATGCTCACATAAGGTTGTTAATATATTTCTCTCTCTTCCTGGCTTTTTCTCTCACGTCTATCTCTACCTTCTCATGCCTCCCTCCAGGAGTGGCCCGGGAACTCTAGGTTTTTCTCTCCCTATAATGAAAAATCTTCTTTTACTATACAATTTTAGCAATAGCTATTATTCATATCCTGATTCTAGTCCATATATTGTACATGCATTATTTTCAACAGTTAACAAAAATATACTTGTAAACAGTTCTAGGCATTGTGATTATCTTCACAACATTTATTTCACCAGTCTCTAATTTAACAGTTATGCTGGTTAGATCTAGAGAAATCTTGCTACTCAAAGTGTGGTCCATGGACCAGAAACTGTCGACATGATCAGGGAGCTCATTCAAAATACAAAATCTCAAGACCCATTCCAGATAAATGAGTTGGACTCACAGATAACCCTATCCCTCTTGCCACATGACCCTTCAGAGTTCATGCAACTCATGTCTAAGCCAATAAGTGCCATAAATTCCTGATTTCAAAAATCAGTCTAGATTGTGGATGCTAAGATTGTCCAATTAGAGTGATGCTCAGGATTTCTGTTTTGTATTTATCAGCAGAGGACTTATCTACCCTATTATACCATCCCTCAAACACAAATAAGGAAGCATGGAAAGGCAATTGTTCTGTACTACCATCTTGCTGCCAGTTTGTAATGATGAAGGAAAAAGCTGGAGGATAGATCCAATACGCAGAGGTTCTTAGTGAGTCTGAGTGGAGTGGAACCAGAACTCTGAGGAATTGCCTCCCAGAGCTCAGCCTACCTTTCAACACATAACTAAGCAAATTCACCTTCATTTTTAAAACTGGGTGGGAAACCATGACCTAGAGCCAAATCTGGTTGGTATTGCTCCAAACTCAGAAAGATTTTTGCATTTTAAAAAGGTGTAGGAAGAATCTCTGAAACTAATAATACACTGTATGTTAATTAATTGAATTTAAATGAAATAAAAAATTTTTAGAGAAGTGAATTATAAATACCTAATAAATGAGGAGAAAAAATAAAAAATAAATAAAAAGGTATAGGAAGGGGAACAGAAGAACAGGAAGAAGAAGAACAGGAAGAGGAAAAAGGAGGAGGAAGAAGAGAAAGAAGAGAAAGAGGAAGAAGAGGAGAAAGAAGAATACAAGTAGGAGAAGGAAGAGAAAGAAATTGACATATATGGCCCCCAAAACCTAAAATATTTACTTTCTAGCCCTATACAGTAAAAGTTTCCTGACCCCTATGCCCTACGAAGCATCCAAACAGATACCATCTCCACCTCTTCATGAATGCAAGTAGCCCGGCACTTCACAAACTCAATTACTGTTAGTTCTCATCTACCACTGTCCTGCCAAATTCTCCCTTCTCTAAGATTCTGTGATACAATACATAAAACTGGCAAGTGAAATACACAAATACTCTGTTATTTAAAACCATGTTTCCTTACACCTGTAATGCTCTATATCTATCAGGAGATTGTGTTGTACTGTACAGTGGTTAAAGGGACTAGTTCTAGAACTAGAATGTTTGAGACACAAACTCAATCATTCACTAGCTGCGAGACTGCAGCCAATCTATTTATCATATCTATGCCTCATTTTCCTTATCTAAGTTGGAAATAATATTCATAGCACCTATCCCATTGGGTTGACATGTTGATTAAATGAGTTGTTATATATAAAGTATTCCAGATTATGCCTAACACATGGCAAAACAAATCAACAAAGGTTATCTTTATCACATCTCTGCTTTATAATTTTCTAAAATGTTAAAATACCAATCAAGATTCATCCTGATGTTGGTAGAGACATGTAATTGTTCAACAGATGTTCACAACTGCGGGGAATAAAGAGCAGACTGCACCCAACACTACAAACTTTCCCTAGCTGATCACTGATATCCTCGCTCACGCTTTTCACGCATTGTTCTTGGGTAGTGATGGTTTGGAGTTGGTAAAAACCTACTTTGTTGCTTATTGATTCTCAAATTGTGGGCACTGAGGAAGGAAGAGGAAAGACTAAAAAGGTACCTGAAGAAATTGCTATTCTGCTTTCTCCTTTATTGGTTTAAACACTGATCTGCCACTTCTGAAAACAAGAAATTTTCCCCAGAGCATTCCTTTTGACCTTTCTTAACTTCCTCTCCTTTCTTTCCCTCTGACTTTATTTTTAGATGGATATCAAACAGGAAATTCCAGTCCATTAGGAAATGGTGACTTTTCTAGCTAAAGAGCAGAGGGTGGAGCCCATTTGGGAAATCAGTAATGGAGAACACACCAGGGGTTTAGGCGGAGGATCAGTGGATAGATACTGGTAAAACAAGTGGCCATCTCTGCTCTTTTATCTCCTACCAGGGATGAAACCAGTAGCTTCCATCTATGCCTAACGAACAAGTTTTGAAAAACAGACTGGTTGATTTAGGGCAAAATTCAAAAATCGAAAGACTGGCAAGACCTACAGAGCAGTTGTAGCCACAGAACTGTTCTAATGCCCCAACACCGGATGGATGAGGGTGTGTAGGGTACTGAGAGACATAACGATGATTTGCCACTTACTGCTAAGTGTTGCCAAATGTGCTTTAAGTACCTCATGTACTGGAAATACACTGCAAATTACCTTCCTTATGTTGTGAATAGGAAAAGAAGCTTTTTCTTTCTTTCCTGTTTATATATCGATCACTGCATATTCAAATCCACCTCTTCTGCCTTGTAAGAAATTGATGTCTAGGGTGTACTTTGTAACACTTTGTACTTTTTGGATTTGAGCCTATAAGATGTCACACAGTATGACCTTTCTGAATGAGTTTATTAGCCTAATGTAGTTTCAACTTCTTAAGCCAGTAAATACAAAATCTTATACAACTACTAAATTCTTCACAAATTATTTGGCATTCTCAACGATAGCACCACATAGTAAATTGATTCTGGATTAAAGAATCAACTGGAAACTTAATTGTACAGATTGATATTACTAAAAATCTCTAATATTGATTTCCATGGTGTAAGAGATCCAGAAGTAGGCTTCCTAGCTGGGAGAACAGCATCTTTGCTGAAGCTTGCACATAACAAGGCAAAAAAAAAACCAAAAAACAAAAAACAACTGTTATACATATACATTACCATACTAGTAAGCTCATATAACAAATGCAGAAACTGGTCTGCTGATCATAGAATTCCCTTTTACAAAAATAATGATTAATGATTCAGAAATGACAATGCGATGAAAGCTTTCTTAAAGTTTTAATCTCTTAAAACTCAGTTTTAAGATGCACTCTTGGTTTGTCTATTTTTTTTAGGCAAGTAATTCTTGCTTAGAGTAAAAAGTGGAAACAGTACAAAAAGGTAAATATATCTATATATGTGACTTCCCTTGCACCACAGACACCATCACAGAGGAAACTCTTACTAATAGTTTATTGCATCCTTCCCCAAATTTTAATACAATACAGCGACACCTGCATTTTCCTTTTTTTTTTTTTTAGTTAATAATATTTTGGGGTAAACTCCCATGTGATCCTATAATTTTTCAATCTAAGAATCAAATCCTAAAATCTGAATACCATAACATAAGCACCGACTATAATTATGTTTCTCAGTGCATCTTCTACTTATTCAATATATGTTAACTGAAAGAATGGTTGGTCAGACATCTATGAGAAACACTTGAAAAGGTAACACTTAAAAGTCAACAGCCTTCTTTCTTCTGAACTTTCCAGATTCCTGAATGTGCTAGTTTGCACATGACTAAAAACGTTTATTAGGTACACTGCATTTCATGAATTAATTTAAGCAAGGAGTCCTCCCAGAGGAGTACCGTTTGCAACTGGTATTCCAAAGAGCACACTTTGGAAGCTGTGTAGCTACAGTATCTAGTTTAATCATTCTAAAAATCCTGGCAGATAAGTTGTATATGCCCATTTTATAAAATAATGAAGCTGAGACACAGAAAGTTGAAGTGACTTTCCTATGGCCACCAGCTGGTAAGTGACAGAATTGGCATCAATCCAATTCCATCTACTGTCTTCTCCCCGTACCACACAGAGCTTCTCAACCTTTTAGCATCAGTAGGCACTGGTAATATTAAGGAAATATTCCTTGTCTTTAATCTAACTGAAGAGGCTGAGTTTAAAAATATTTTGACAGTGTAGGTCTGGATACCAGAAGGGCCCAAATCACACTATCTATAAAATGTGCAACAGGATTTCAGAAAAGGAAGACATGACTGTGGACATAGAAAGAAGTCCAGGAAAGGCTAGTCTGTCTGACCTAGAGCACATTAGTCATGGGCCTCCGCAGTCAGTTTCCTCAGCTACAAATCTTAGATAATGCCTTTCTGGTAGCATTTCTAATCGGATAAATGAAAGCTTTTGCAAAAAGCCTGACTTCTCAGTCGGTGTTGGTTCTTACTACCACCTTCAAAATTTGTTCCCAATTTCTTTCCTCCCCTAACCTTTATATTATTTGAAGCCTCGATCATTTTGCAGAAAACTGGTAATCCTTTTGGCGTGATTCACATAAATTGCTAGCTTCCTGAATTCAAAAACGCTAAATCTTTAAAAAGTATTTTTCTGAAATAAAAGTTCAAAAATATTTTTGAAGATTTCCAAATCAAAAAATATAAATATTTACAAAATTAGTGTCAAGCCCTGTAATTTTTGCTCACAGATTAGATAATGGAAATGGTAAGTTGAAACGAGCCAAAAACAAATATTAGGGACCTCAGATAATGAGGACAGGAGAGTTCTGGCCTGAGATCAGGAAGTGGCCTGGTGGAAGAGCAAGGAAGACACAGACTTCTCCCGTCTCCCCCTGAGTTGAGATGTAAAGTAGATGGGAGGAGATCACGAGATGTCTACTGGAGGGGGCAGCAGAATGGAAGGTATCAGTATTCCTCCAAGACTTCCTCCATTTTTTATCAGAATTTTCCTGGATTCACAGTTTTCTCTCTGTAATCACATCCACAGCCCCAGGAATAATGAAATCCTAAGACACTAGGTTTTCAGCTTTGCTTTTAGTTGCTCCCTTAACTGTTAGCTAGTTGACCTATCTCTTGCTATTTCCTCAATTTCTGACAATGTCTCCTCTTCCTTGCCATAGTTATCTATGACCTCTTAGCTTTCTTGGACTAGTTGGCCTCTTGCTCCAGTAAGATGCAATGTCGCCTAGTAAATTCCCATGGTAGCATAATTAAACATGAACTGCATATTGCCCTGCTCAGTGCTTATTCTATGCAGGGCTGATCTTCTACCCACTCTTGCCCTAACTGGATCAAGACACCTTAAATGAAGGAACCAAGTTGCAGCTCATACATTCTTCAATTACTAACCTAATTTTCTCACCCTGAAAATTTAGCTAAGTTTTTATAAGACATTTGAGAAAAGATTTTTAAGTATCCATTTCTTGTTTTGGTAATTATACCAAACATCCTTTGTGTATCAGTTTACACATTCTGTTGGCTTTACCTAGTATTCTCACCACGGCTGTAGCAACCAGCTCTCTGCAGACTTCAACCACTGTCAATCTGATACAGTCTGGCCAGGCCTTTGCTCTGAACAATGGGACAGTGGAGCCAAAGGATAGATCCTTTCTCCATTCTTTCACCAGCAGTTCTGAGATATATTTCACATGGTTTCTAGAAAGTTCCACGGGATTGAAAAATCAGTTGCCCATTGGCATGAACAACTTGATAACGCATTCCTGTATTGCCTCTTCCTTCTTCCTGTTTCACTCCCCTGTCCTTGTCTCTAGCACCTTAAGATTACATTCTCACATAGGCATCTACCTCAAACTCTGCTTTTGAGGGCAAGTTGGTATATTAATCAGGGACAAGCAGGGAAGCAGAAACCATACCAGAAATTTGAACAGAGAAAATATAATATAAAAAAAATACTAACTTATACCAGAGGATTAACTACAAGGAGCTTAAGAGAATAGTAAAGAACATGAGAAGAGCAGATGAATCACTACTTCTAGGGCTAGGATAAAGTATTCAGAGAAATAATGAATCTGGAAGAGGGTTCTCCCCAAGCCTGAGAGTTGAATCTCATTAGGGAAGGTGTGGTTGTGGCCCTTGGAAAGCTGAGGAGTTAGCTTGACTGCCACTGGTCAGGGCTGGCCTGCAGCAAACTGCCTAACGGGGTGCCAAAGAGAAAGCCATCTCGTGGAATGCCAGGAAGGCTCTCTGGGAAGCTGCTTCCTAAGGCTCTGGTGAGATCTTTCAGAAAGCCACCACTGCTACTGGCAAAACTAGCCAGAAAGCTCCACTTGGGAGTACTGGTGACACTCTCTGAGAAACAACCCCTCGGCATTAGTAAAACTGATAGGAGGTGTTCATTGCTGGGAGCAAGGACAAACAAATACACCAAAAACATGAAGAGTCCTTCCAGCCCCTTCTACCAGCAAAGCTAACATTGTGCCAGCTGGCTAATGAAAAATGTTTGCAGGTTTTAGCTCCAGGAACACAAGCAAGGGCAAGGAAGGGTGGATTGGGAACAGAGAAGCAGTACGTCACAACTAGCACACAAGGCAAAGACAGCTTTCAACAACGATGGACAAAACATGTTCTTTCCCCCTCGTCGTTTACCAAAGTAGTTGGGACAGGGGAGCTCAGCCATGAGCAGCAGTTTCATGCCAGGACCCACACAAATCACAGCCCACTCACCTGCTCTTCTTTCTTTTGATCCTCCCTGCTTCCCAGCTCGCTTTCATGACTTCTATCTTCCAGCCCTCAGCTCCTCATCTCCATGACTGTGTGAGAAGCGTTCTTGCAGCTCGGTTTTGACCACAAGACTGCACACAGGCCATGCCAGCTTCCCTGCCGGGGAGAGGCAATCGACACCTCCCTTGCCCTCACTCTTCCATTCAGATATAGTTCTCTCATGGAAGGTGCTGACCAAATCCCACTAAGTCCAAAGGGTAGGTCATCTCATCACATCAACTTCTTTATCACTCAAAAAAGCCATCATAATAACTGTGAAACTTCAGACTGTTAATCTCTATTAATCAGAATACCACCAAAGTCTTATTACTAAAACAATTCATCTGGGAGTCAGACAAACCAGTGTTCAAATTCTGGCTCTACCCTTTGTTGCCATGCACTCTTAATCAACTTTTTAGTTTTAATCTCATTCTCTTCCGTAACATAGAGCTAAGGTTTGCTTTATAAGGTTATCTTGAAAATTAAAAAAGAAAACAAGAAGCATCCATTCACCCAACAAATACTTATCTAAATGTCTACTATGTATCAGAAATTTTACTAAACACAAATGAAAAGGAAATATATGTACACATATGGCTCTTGGTAGAAACATAATGCAAAAGAATTTCTTTTCCTTTTCCTTCTCTTTATTCCTGTGAACATCAGCCATAGTAAATGAGCTACACAATTTAGTCATCATTATTCCTCTTGTTTGTGTTTCTTTGTTTTATAGGAAGCAGAATAGAAAAATATAGATTACATTCCTATACTAACATTACTAGGGCTAGTGCCTATAAGGATACTCAGGTGACTACTGAATGTAATTACGATCATTATTAGTGATCATATACACTCTCTATTGCACCCATTATAAGTAATAGTACACATGTCAAATACCTTTGACATTCTTATTACTTCAAAGACTTTGGTAAGGATGAAACATTTACATTTTATGTATGGGGAGGTTAAATTATTTGCCCAAGGTCACTCAGTACATCAGTGCCATAATTACTAGCTAAACCCTAGGCATCTGGTGTCCTGGTCCCCCTTTCTCTTCCTTCTCCTTGAGAAAACATTCACCTACAGGGATGCTTACTTGACTTTTACTCTTCTCTTAAGAAAGTACACTAAAAAAAAAAAAGTACTTGCATTTTCCCCCAAATCAAATTAATCAAAAAATAAAATTAAAGTACATTTATTTAGCAAAAAGCTACTCTTTCCATTAATGAGAATTTTATTAAATATAATAAAATATTTCAGGCAATTCTTTTCTTTCTTGTGTTTTTTCCCCCACTTCCTTTCTCAGATTTATTGAAAAGCATTTTTATTAGTGCAATAATAGGCTCCAGGACATGCAATTATATTGAGATGCTGACACTTTCCTGTTAGTTGCAGCCTTTGGCCTGAGGCCAAACACAGAACCCAAGCACATGAGTTTCTGCGCAAGCAGTCCTGGCATGTCATTCCTGTGCATTTGTCCTTACAACAACCTCCAATTTTCACTCACTATAGAGAGAATTAACTAATTTTTCCTCCCATTACAATTAATCCGAAAAGATACTCACATCTCTCTTTTAGGGAAAACAAAAAATTCTTTACAAAATTATTGGAGGATGCATTTAAAGGCAGACCTGATTAAAAGCTTTTGACTTCAGTTTCATGTGGGGAAATACCATAAAGGATTTCATTACCTTTTGAGTCATTTACAAACATAAAATGCAAATGCTTGTGCTTTTGTCATGAGTATTCTTTATAGCTTTCACTTCTGTACATTCTTATTGCAAATCCTCCTCCTTTCAAGCTCTAAACCAGAGCATCTCAGAGTAAAATTGTAGATATTAACTATAAGTAAAATACAGATCCAAACCTCTAAAACTTTTTTAAATTTTTCTCAGGCAAGAATAAACTATCCTGAGGGACTTGGAGGGAGGGGGGTGGAGGGATGGGAGAGCCTGGTGGTGGGTACTGGGGACGCCTAAAGCGTGGAGCACTGGGTGTGGGGAATGGGGAATGAATCTTGGAACATTGGAAAAAAAAATTTTAGTAACAATAAAAAAAAAAAAGAATAAACTACCCTTTAAAAAGCATAAAGAAACTATCAGAGGATGCTTCTGAATCCACTCCCAGTTTTTGTTCAAAGACCCTAGTCCTAATCTTAAAGGAGTGAAATCTCTTATCTTTGCTAGATTCTGTGCCATAGACCCTCCCCATATATCCCAACCTCCTTCTTAGAAACACTGTATGTGTTGTTAGAAAACCCACAGCCAAACCTTAAAACCTTAACTTTTCAGTTAGATGTAAAGAATGAGAACACACACGCGCGCGCGCGCACACACACAGACACACACACACACACACTTAGACTATATCCTCTAAAGATGTTTCTGGTCAGAATGAGAACAAAAACAAGGAGCAAAGTTGATTCCAGCTTTCCCTAGCCTTGCGCAGAGATGTACTGATGACCTTCAACCCCCACAGGTCGTATGAGTGTTGCAACTAAGCTTGGCAGCATGTTGGGTGTGACTTTCTCAGCCAGGAGGTACTAAAAACACTAGTTTTTCTGACCTACATTTGGTGCAAGGGGCTCCTCGGACAGGTCCCAAACACCTGTTTTCCCCTTGAACTATAGGTCCACAGCACGGACCATTTTTCCCTCTCTTCCTGATGACCAGGTATGGTTTTCTGGAACCATTTCAGTCCTGTTGGATTAGGATCCTGACAGCAGTGTAGCTCTCATCCATATTCCTTCCTGAGCACCGGCCAGACTGCTTGAATCTGGTCAGACCTCCTTGGAAGCAGAGTGCCCCAACTTGGGGATAAAAATTATTGTGAGCACTCTGAAACACTGTTGCCAACGCAGATCAGGACCAGCAGGCAGAGTCCCTAGGACACTGATTGAATTCTGCAAACCTTCCCTATAGCCAAGTACTAGGCAAATGAAACCCTAGTCCTACCCAACAGCCACCCCACCACTGCCCTCCAGAGAGCCCACATGACTCTGAGTAAGTGTCAGGGGTTCAAGTGGTACAGAAGTCAGAAATGACCATTTCCCATTCTTAGGGAGGTATAAAAGAACAGAAGTCTCTAGGAATCTATGACGTTCACAGTAGTATGAAGTTGGGAGCAAGAGGGTGGAGGGGAAGGAAACTGAAGTTGTAACCAGAACAGCTTTTTCATAACAGAGAGGAAATTACGATGCAGTCGCTGGGGACATTTTGCTGACCACAAAATTGTCTCCATTGCAGCATCGCAGAGAGGTTGGGTTAGGATGAAAGAAAGGAAACTGCTTGGCAGACAAGAATGGGTAAGGGCTTAGTTTATAGGTAACAAGTGAGGCTACAAATTCCTTCTCTCTTGCATATAGAGTGTAAGACAAGGAGCCACATTTTCACACCAATAAAGCGAGATAATACTATTTATACACTGTTTATTTAAACTGTACACTTTTGTTATTCCATTATTGTAATGTAATCATAATATAATTAAGCATATGAAATATGGGAACATTCAAATATGTGTATACGTACACATGTGCATGTCTTCACAAACATGATATGGTCATATACACATATGTATATGCTGTGGTGATACACATACATAATGGAAATGCATTAGATCTATCACAGACGGGAACCTCTTTATCAGTGAAGACATTCCATGTTATCCACCTCTCAACAACATGTATACCCCTCTGTGTGTTCTCTCAGAGCACTCATGATCTACCTGACCTCTATTCCCTTCCCACATGCCCCCCCACACCCAGATTACAGCTCTTGACTGTTTTGTATGTTCTGTCCCCCACCCTGCTCTAGCACTAACCAGCACATCACTGATTCACCTTTCTCCTTCTTAAACCAGCTTCTTTGCCTCTTCACACACCAGTATTTTACCACTTTTTTTAAATAGTCTATGCATGGATAAGAAATAATAACCCATATAATTTTTCCCTATAAATATCATTGAGGGACATCAAATTTTCTTTGAAATTTGAAATTACTTCTCTGTTTCTATTCAGAGCCCTAAAATGACACAGACACAGACTAAATGTAGCAAGTATTACTAATAAACTCTCTTCTAAATTGATGTCTGAATAACTATGTGGCTAATAGCAGCCATTCATACTAGTAACAGTATTGATTTTGAAGCTAGACCCAGAGAATTCTTAGGAAGATACAAATTGGGAATTACTCCATTTGAAATGCATATTTCACTGGAATCTAGTTATATAAAAATAGTTCAGGGAACTTGTTTCTAAAAACTACATTGTAACATTGTACCCTAATGTTTATGATGTTTGACAAATAAACATTGGTCACATTTTATGTACAGAATGAATGAAAACTGTGCCCAATTCAGTACTTACAAAATTCACATGTTACAAAGGATGGGAGTATTACTGTTTATAGCTTACATATCAACTTCAGGCAGAAACAAAGAAAATATAATTTCAATACTTGGTCTACTTGACCCACCAGGTTTGAATTGTGGAATTATTAGAATATTTTTAATCAAGAAGAGTTGTTTCAAATTTTGAACATAAAGTGAGACCTTATTGATATTTTAAACAAGTAATCCTAAAAATGACCATATAGGGCTGAAAGTTAAAAAACAAAAATAAAAAATAAAAAGAGAAGCTTAATACCTCTAAACGTTAAAGAGATTTACCCATGATTTCAGACAGACACCCTCCCAAGGCTTACTAAAAGTCAGCCGAGTGAATTCTACCCACTTAACTCCTGCCATCCTACCACTGCTTCTACCATAGATATCAGTCATGGCCAGGAAACAGGAGGAATGGTCATTGAGATCATCAAGCCTCAGGCACATCAAGTATAAATTCTCAATGTTGTTAACTAGTAAAATGAACGATTTATTTCATATTCTTGCTATACTGCACTTACAAATAGTTCAAAACAGATAAAATCTGACTTTGCTCAAACTAAGAGGCACTGGTCCAAAATTTTCCATTTGTAAAATACAGACCAATGCCCCATTCAAAATTCAGCCATGAGTCAGTTTTAAAATAAACAGAACTACAAATGCAATCACTGCCTGGCACAGACATGATTCCTTTGGTTGTATAAACCTAAGTACTTAAATTTATACCCATTGTAGTCAGCTTTGGAAAGGACAGAAATACAAGCTTAATACTGCTGGTGAACAAGTATGATATTTTGATTGACCTTTCTGTGCTTGTGAATATCAAGGAACTCATATTATTTAAAAGTAGAGTCCTTCATGTTCTCTCATATTACTAGCAGACAGTCGTAGCATGAACATAGTCCAACAAAGCTCTTTGTTGCCAGGGGCCACATTAAAGCAATAGTGGGACAAGCAGCAGACAGAACTACATCACATAAGGTGGTCTTGACCATGGCTTCTTTCTTGAGCAGAGACCAGCAGCACAAGCAAAGGGTATCAGAGGTTAGAATAAGCCTACCTCCCAAGATGAGAACTGATATTCTAATCTGTCTAAGGTATTTTTTCACAATTATATTAATTCATGAAATCAAAATGCAAACACTCAAATTTATGTCTCTATCTATGATAGTTGGAAGCATATTTAATATACCAGTAATAAGAAAAAGCAAGAACTCACAAATACAATTGTATACAATAAAAATATAAGCTATCAGAGTGCCTGGGTGGCAGAGGTGCTTAAGCGACCAAATCTTGGGTTTCAGCTCTGGTCAAGATCTCAGGGTCATGGGATCAAGCCCCATGCCAGGCTCTCTCTCCCTCTCTCTTTCAGAATAAATGTAAGAAGCTTTAAAAAATTAAAATTTAGAAAACTTAAAATATAAGCTATAAATCAACATCAGTTATGCTTGGATACATGGTTTATTAAAAAAACTATGATTATGGGCGCCTGGGTGGCTCAGTTGGTTAAGCGGCTGCTTTCGGCTCAGGTCATGATCCTGGAGACCCGGGATCAAGTCCCACATCAGGATTCCTGCTCGGCAGGAAGCCTGCTTCTCCCTTTCTCAGTCCCTCTGCTTGTGTCCCCTCTCTAGCTGTGTTTCTCTCTGTCAAATAAATAAATAAATCTTTAAAAAAAAAAAAAAACTATGATTATATCTCTTGTTTTCTTATTTCATTCAATTAACTTAAGCTTTTGCTATATAAATTTATAATTTAGCTTCATATAAGCAACCAATTAATTTTTGTTACAACTTTTAAAGTCTCCATTTAAAGAGAAAACAAGTTTGATGTTAACAATTTAATTCCATTTTCCCCAAAAATATCGAAACCAATTTTTCACCTAAGAATTCTAAGAGGATTCTCCTTATAGAGTTAACTCATCCTATGCAACTGCTCCCATCGACTTTGTAGTCAGTGACAATGTAACTATCTAAGTATTCTAATGATTCATGATGGGAACCAAATTTAGCTACAGTTCAGCTTTTCACTGTTATGACACTTTATTTTGAATCAAAAATAAAAGTACAATCTGTTTTTCTGACCTGAGCAGACACAAATAATTTATAAATTCAAAAAGCTAATTTTAATATTAAAATAAATATACATACCTATATATATTTAGTCTTCGTGTACATTCAGGTTGTCCTAAAAATAAGATGGAAAACAATCTGCAAGAATTACTTCTTCTATCCGTTTTGATAAAGTTTGTAAATAACACTAAACTCATAAGAAAGTCCAATCAATCTCATAAGCTTTCTAGTTGGCATTTAGGAAAGGAGTAAGTAAAGGCTCCACACTCTTTACTCCACATTCCTTTCCACATTTCAAAGAAAAAGAAGAAAGAAGGACGAGAAACTGAAATCTCATCTACAAAAGCTAGCACGAATTAGTAAGCAGTATAGGTCGTTTAACACTTGCGAGAGTAAACAAATACTGTCGAAAAAGAGGAAGGGCTATTGTTCAAAAATTAGAGTCATTGTAAGGAAGTTTACTTTCTTTGTCAATAAATATTCATATAATGGTTTCAATGTGCCAGACACTGTTCTAGAAGCTGGTAAAACAACAGTGAACCACATAAATAAAATTTCTCTCATAATTGAGCTTGTATCCTAGTGAGAGAGACAGCTAATTAACTATGTGAACCAATATGAAATGCAATAAGAGTTATGAGAAAAAATAAGCAAGGCATGTGGCAGAGAGATGGGGGCACGGAGACTTTTGTGAATAGGTTAGTCAGGGAAGTCTTCTCAGAAGAAGTGACCTGTCTACAAAGACCTGGAGGATGTGGAGAGTGTCAAAGGAGAAGGCAGGGGTCTGAGGGAAGATCATTCCAGGAAGGGGAAAGAAGAAAACCAAGGTAATGATTTTCTCCCGATCACTCACATCTGATACACATGCCAGCCTACTTTAGCTCTTATTGATGCATTCAATTTTTATCAGCTTTTTGATGATCATTTGTTACTAGAGAATGACTATGTTTTCAAGTACATTAAAATGTCACCACATAAATGTGCCCTCTTTTTAATAATGTTTACTTAAGGGCTGGAAAGGATCTTGGAAACAAAGTAGTTTGTATTTTCATATTACAGATGTGGAAATTAAGTCCCAGAAAGGTTCTATGGTCTGCCTACTGTCACAAACTAGTTAATAGTAGAAACAGGAGTAAGTGTAAATCTTAGCCTCACACTTCATAATTTCTCCTGCCTTAGAGTTATTTGTATCCATCTCATTTCCTCAAGACTCTGAGTTTCCTAGGAATAAAGAAAAAAAAATGTGTGTACATGTATCCATAGACATATATGTGTATGTGTGTATGTATGTGGATATGCTCTAGTAGGGTGCCTTTCATGTAACTGGTGGTGAATTAATATTTCACAAATGAACAAATGTTCTTCTCAGTCATTTTTAAAAATCCCCCAGATTTCTTCAAATCCTATACCTCTCTTTGGTAAAGTTATTTTGTCTCTCCTACTGAAATTCTTCAATAACCTGGTAAGGTTCACTTACTCTCCTGTAAGTGCTGACAGGATTAAGCATGGTTCTTGCCAAATGATTCAGATATAAATTAGAAACAAAGACAGAATGTAAAGCAGAGGAATCCAGTAACATGTCCATTTCATGCCTGGATGGTCCTGCTGAATGATATGTAATTTGGACAGTAAATACTTAAGAAAGAAACTTTACATTTACTGTTGAGAGCTGAACACAACTTTGGCATGAAATAATCAATATTGATAACAGCCCAAATTTAGGTAATATGCTCTCAATGAAACACATTGATCTCTGTTGGTTGATCTGTGTTTACAAACAATATTGCGCTTCTTATATTGTTATACTTACAACACATATAAACCCAAATGCTACAAAGGCTATTATCATTTGATCCACAATAATGGATAATTATTGTCAATCATAACAAAATGCATTGTTACAAAATAATAACAAAATGCATGAGAATATATAACAGGGATAGTTGACAGTTCTTAAAGAAAATAAATTCTTACTAAATTTGTTCTTCCCTTACATAAACAATATAAAAAATAATTAAATCCTTGCAGAAAGACAACAGTGAAAAAAAAAAAAAAAAAGACCTGGTTTCTGTGCCCAAGTTCCCAGTACTCTGCAGAGCATAAGTTAAAAGTCTCAGCTTTTCCACCAGGCAATTCAGAGAATGTGGTGGGAACAGAATTTGAAGGCAACTCAGCTGGAAAATATCTTAGATGAAATATTTTTGTCGAGCACTTTTCTCATGTGAATTTGCTTCTAGTCTGGTATATACCAGTCACCAGAACACAGCATTCATTTTACCTCATGTCTTGAGGATTTTTTTTTATTAATCAACAAACCGCTGCATAAGCCAGCCAGAACAAAAGTAAAAAACAAAGCAGCCATGTTTAACAGGAACTGCATCTCTTATAAGGTAAATAGACAAGAGTCATATTTTAATATCCTCAAAGGTCCTGTCCTATGATAAAATAACAATGAGGAAACCTGCTTAAGGCTCTCTGCCCAGTTGGCTTTCTTCTCAAAATCAGATTCATTATTACCCATAGGATTCATTTCTATTTTTTAAAGATGCATGTCAAGTTTGATAGCTTTTTTACTCAAAGTGAATAATAACAACCTAAATATTAAAAACATGTTTTCCCCCAGATGTGCTGATGTCTCAATAGGTTCTTTTTTATATCAAGAAAAAACAAAGCTCGCGAAACTGCTTATCAAATTAACAGCCTGTAGAAGTGATGTCCTGGACAGAACAGCAGCCTATTCAGTAGGTGTCATCTGATCAAAAATATTTCATACATACAAAAAAAGAAAGTTAAGAGAGCCATATGAAAATGTGATAGCCAGAAAAACAATCAATTTAGAAATTAGCTCCTTAAAGGAGAAAACAAAATTAAATTAAAATTATCATGAACCCATTAAAAGTTTATATTCCAGAGCAGTGATTCTCAATTACTCTCAAATTTCATTGTTCTGCACTCATGAAAGAAATTGAAGAAGACACAAAAAGATGGAAGAGCATTCCATGCTCATGGATCGGAAGAATAAACATTGTCAAAATGTCTATACTGCCCAGAGCAATCTACACTTTCAATGCCATTCCGATCAAAATTCCACCAACATTCTTCAAAACGTTAGAACAAACAATCCTAAAATTTATATGGAACCAAAAAA
>PITA01024552.1:0-26070 GCA_004023965.1 Spilogale gracilis | reverse complement strand
TCTGCATCAATTGAGAGTACCATGTGGTTTTTCTCTCTTCTCTTATTGATGTGTTCTATCACGTTGATTGTTTTGCGAGTGTTAAACCACCCCTGCATCTCTGGGATAAAACCCACCTGGTCATGGTGGATAATCTTTTTAATGTATTGTTGGATCCTGTTAGCAAGGATCTTGTTGAGAATCTTGGCATCCGTATTCATCAGCAATATTGGTCTGAAGTTCTCCTTTTTGATGGGGTCTTTGTCTGGATTGGGGATTAGAGTGATGCTGGCTTCATAGAAAGAGTCTGGAAGTTTTCCTTCCGTTTCTATTTTTTGAAAGAGCTTCAGGAAAATAGGTGTTATTTCTTCTTTGAATGTTTGGTAGAATTCCCCAGGGAATCCATCTGGGCCTGGACTCTTGTTTTTGGGGAGGTTTTTGATCACTGCTTCTATCTCGTTACTGGATATAGGTCTATTCAGATTGTCAATGTCTTCCTGTTTCAGTCTTGGGAGCTTATAGGTTTCTAGGAATGTATCCATCTCTTCTAGGTTGTTAAACAGATTGGCATATAGTTGTTGATAGGAATGAATCTTGAAACACTGGGAAAAAAATTTTAGTAACAATAAAAAAAAAGAAAGAAAGAAAGAGGTTTATAGCTACAAAATGCTATCAGTTGCAAAGCCTTGATGTGGATTGCCTCTGTTTATGTTCCGTATGCTTTTTGAGGACAAGGACTCCTTCTTTGAGTTATGAATCCTATACAGGTCTTTAACGAATGAATAGAGGAATCTGTGACATAAATTGGGGCAGAAAAACAGTTGGGAGGTGATTCTCCCACTGCAGTTTTCTATGAGATTGTTTTGCATTTTTTCTTAGAATCATAAAATAAGGGGCACCTGGGGGACTTGGTAAGTTGGATGTCTGCCTTCAGCTCAGGTCATGATCCCAGGATCCTGGGATCTAGTCCCACGTTGGGCTCACAGCAGGGAGTCTGCTTCTCCCTCTCACTCTGACTGTCGCTCCCCCTACTTGTGCTCCCATGCCCGCTCTCTGTCAAATAAATAAATAAAATCTTTAAAGAAAAACTGTTGAATATAGATTGTGGCTCTAAGTTGCATTAGTGTGAGAAATAATGGTACAGACTTCTTTCAAACTAATAGCATCAAAACGAATAGGAAACTGAACAAACAATAGGTATCTGTAGCATACCATTTTTTGACATCTTAATGATTACATAATCTAAATGGAAACCTTTTAATATATTTTTAAAAAGGAATCATAGAATAAACATTTCTTTTTCTGGTTTACCATCTGAGCATACTTATGGAGACAATTCTCTGTTTATGCAAACTAACTTGCTTACCTGGTGTAAGAGCCTTTAAGCTTAGTGTGTGAAAGTTGATTGTGCAGGAGAAGGTCATTCCTTATCTCAGTGCAATGCATTTCTAAGTGTCTCTGATGTCAGACATTAGAACATAGACATGCCAAAGCTTGTGTGGTATTGAGTGTTGCAGCATATGAAATAAGAACACCAACACGTTGGTTTCACAACCATGAATTCTTTAACGATTGAGTAGCATGTTTTCTTCCTTAGTTTAATGGGAAAGTACATATATTCCTTCATGTGTAATCGCTACTTCAGCTACTGACCTGTGGGGGGGGACACCTCTGGGAAGCTTCCATTATTGTCTATCAGTTATGACTTGTTAGCACTGAGGGGAGTACTGTTCATAGCGCTTTCAAGCAGAAGCTAAGACACTAAGGAATGCACTACTGTTTTAGATGATAATACCCAGCAGATGATACAATGTATCTGTACCCATGAAATTATTTCTTAATAAGTTAATAAATGAACGATGAAACTACAAGTCCCATACAAAATAATTGCAGGTTTTTAAACTATGTTAAATGTTTAATTGAAAAAGGTGTATATTTAGGAATTGGATGTTATGATCCACACATAATTGCCTTCTAAAAATTAATACTTTAACCAGGTGATGGGTATTAAGGAGGACACGTGTTGTGATGAGCACTCGGTGTTATATGCAACTAAAGAATTGTTGAACACTACATCAAAAACTAATGATGTACTGTGTGCTAGCTAACTGAACATTAAGAAAAAAAAGCTTTAATATTTTATGCCTGACTTTACAATGTTGAAATTTCAAACCCTTTTTTATCATCTAATTGTAGGTATTAGTAACTAGTAGTCACTTGTATTCATTGGAAAAGGACTCACACAGCCCAGTTCTTCATTTCCAAAACTTGTAAGAATGAGAGTTTTTCAGTAGAAATGAAGAGGGGAGGGCCTTGTATAAATATTCTGAACAAGCTCTTTTCTTAGCATCTTCTCTTTCTTCAGTGACTTGCAACTTTTCAATGACGCCTATAACCTTTGAGTCTAGAATGTCTTCATACTGTTTGGAGAGAAAGATTCTCATAAATCATACCTAAGACAGCGCCAACCCCTTGGCCACATTCTGTTCATTTGTTTGCTTGCTCTTGCAAGGCATTTTATTTTCCGCAGTTGACTATATTTTGCTGACCTCCGAGACTCACTATTTGCTTACTGAATTGCAGTCTGATTCCCAGACACTTCGGTGACCGGGGGTTTGAATTAAGACTGGGATAGAAGGAATCCCTCAGTAGTTGGACTGGTCCTAAGTCCATAGTGATGACACAGGGATAAATTCATTTCAGGACATTACTGGGGCCTTGAGTTATCTCTCAACTATGCTCCAAGGTTATTTTTGTGTGTTTTCTTGTTTATTTGTCTTCTGAGCAGAGTAGCCCAAGGTTCCTGGAATTCAGCTCTTCTCTGGAGGCCAGATGACCTTTCTGAGCCTGGAAATGAATCAAGTATAGCACATTTGGGTGGGACTACCTCTCTCCTCCAGGCTCACCTTCATCCTGATTGGAACCCTAGGGGGATACGCCAGACACTCACTAGAGGGCAGCAAGGGGTCAGTGGAACCAATTGAGGCATTTGTTAGATTGTGTTTCTGTGCTTTGAAAAAAAAAAAAAAAGCCCAACCATTTAAAAAAAAAATAAAAATTCATTGTTATTTCTGTTAAAAAAAATAGTATGGCATCATTCATCTATTTGTGAGTGTGACTGTTTCACAAAAACTTGAAGAGAAGAGAAATGTAACCGGACGATTATAATGAATAGGTCTGCCCGCTCCAAGACATCCCTCAGCTACGCTCCTGAAGACAACAGTGTACCCGGGAGAGCCTGGGTCCCTCAAGGGGCCAATTCTCTGTCCATGTTGAGAACCAAGCCACAACCAAGTGGATGTTGAGGGAGGAGGACCCAGGTCCAGGAGTGAGACATAAAAGACAATGACTAGAGTGCTCTAGTAAACTGGGGCGACACAGGGACATGGGACGCCAGGGGAGGAGGTACTCCCCACCAGTGGATAAAGAGCCCAAGTGCCCTGCTTGGGCAGCTTGGAAGACCGGAGGAAGTGAATCTGTGGGCGGAGGCGCAGTGGTCGTGGCGGTGGGAGGAAGCGATAAGCGAGACAGACATTTGAGAGGGAAGAAGTTGGTTACTAACATGAAACTTTTAAAATGTGCTTTATCAATTCTTGTTATGAGGACGGAGCCTTTTCTTCAAAACTGTGTGTTGCAATCATGGATCAGTTGGGATGTGGCCAAAGATAGTCCGCCTCCACTGTGAAGGCTCAGCAGATAGAGACAACAAAGAAGAGGTAAAGACAAGAGGAAAATGAGAGTTTAAAGTATTACAGATAGCTGCGGGCTTGGGGCTTCATTTAGCTAAAGGAAAAGAAACTTTTCTTCTTCATTTCTTCTGGGGGAAAGAAAATGGATTTACTAATTACATGTTAACATGTTTAATTCCATTTATCTGTTAAATTAATTATCACAAGATTATTTCAATGAGGAGCCATCTGATTTTAATCCCAAACAACAATGAATGAATTTAAACCTTGGGGTAACTGAAATCAAGTCAAATTTAAGTGGTTCAGGATTACATTAGTTTAATGTTCAGTATTACTGATGAAACAGTATTCAGTACTCACTATGAGCTAATTAACCTGAGATCTCTGTGTCATTATCCATCAAAGTTTTGAAAATATTTTATGACTGACCAACTTGTGAATTTTACTTTTATGCTTCTTACTAGTAAATGTTTCATTCATATAAAGTAACTTTTATATTGTAATGGGATCTTACGGGCAGCTCTAAGAAACTTGAAATCTTCTCTTTGAGTTTTTCTTCAACTGGAACATTGAGCTCTCCATATGGCAACAGGAATGATATTTTTGCTTTTGCTATTTGAGTAATCTGCTTCCAAACAGGAAAAACAGGGAATAGGACCAAATTTCTGTGACACTTACCTTTGGAGCAAGATTTGAAGCCAATTAAATCATTGCCATATGATATTGTATGGACTATAATTGCTCTCATAATGAGATGCAGGAAGAAGAACAGAAGGCCCTGGAGCCAAGAAGGATGGAGCTTAGAAGAGTTCAAGACCCATCACATTAGTGATTCTTATAAATTGTACTCAGAGGAGATCTGATGTGCCCCAAGTAGTTCACAAATTGAATAGCCCAGCTATGTCTTATGTACATTTTCTGCTTTCTGGTTTTGACAGATGCAAATCTTATGTTTCAGTTGCTCTCTGAAAAATATTTCTCAGCTCCCTGACTCTGCTGGTATTACTATGGCTTATCAATAATTTAAAACAAAATGAAAACAACGGTAATGAGATCTCTGTAGGCATTACACTGTCAACAGGAAAAATGAAGACATGGTAATGAGGAAAGCATTAGTCTGATTACTTTTGGAGGGAGAAGTTCTCGTTTTTTCATGTTTGTGCGGAAGCCGAAATTACCTCCCCAAATAGTACTTCAGATCACAAACAGCTCGGAGAGAGCTGGAGTTCCTTCTAATCTGATTCTCTCTTGTTATTCCATGCTTCAGCCAAAGTTAAAGAAATATGCAGCCAAATCTTACCAGGGCCCCACCAAGAGAGTCCTAGAGGTATTTCTTCAAGCCTCCTGATGATTTCTCTTTAGTCTCAGCGTGTACTCACACCTCCCAGTAGCTGAGAATGTCCTCCACTTCAATCTCATCTGCAGGAGACCTCATCAGCAATCACCTCATCCCACCCTGGGGGCATGCCATCCTTATTGCTCTTTGTTTATATAAGTGAATTCTCTTCTCTGTTCCTCCAAGCTAGAAGTTGCAAATCAGGAGAAGGGGAAGGATAAAACTGAGAGAAGAGTTTAAAAAGAAACCAATGGAAATTATATTGGAAACCTGAGTAGACTGACAGAGGATATTTTCAAAGGAAGAGAAAAACAATGTGGTCCCAATGCATGGGTCACACAAAGAATGCATATGGTATGAGAAATCGGTAAGAGTTTCAGATCAGGCAAAAAAATAGGCCTCACGGAGATGGCATGAGTTCTCTCTACGAGAAGTAATGACGATGAGGTGTCAGAAGAAGAAGACACTCACAAAAACAGGCAGCAGAGATGGCCTCTCTCTCTGTCTGACGTTGTCAAGGTTTGAACCTGCCGGATGCTGGTTCTTCTTTTTTCTCGAAAGAGTGTAGCATTCAGTGACCCGTCAAATGAATTTAAGGTGTTTGTAGCAAGAGGAAAGACTGAGTCCATAGTAACGGCTGTATTATGATCAACAGTGCTATTTTGTTTCTTCCCCAGAGTTCCTGTTTATGTCTCAGAGCCTTTATATTGTCTTTGCAAGAACCGAGCCAGCTGGCCAGTGGCCATGGTAAAATTGCATTGCTAGTGAGTATAAATATACCCATCAGTGGACACATCTTTCAGTATTCTGTTTAGCTCAGTCTCCCATTTGAAATGTCGTCTGGTTATGGGTGAATAGAGAACACCATTTAAGAAAGGATGATTTGCTCAAAATAGTGTCAAACACCAAGTTATGGCATAGAGCAGTATCAATATCATTATGAAATTTGAGCCTATATTTATATAAAAACTATCATATGCTGTCACATCTATGTGTTCTTATTTGACTCTGAGCATTTGTGCCATTTCCAGAAAATCATGGTACACTTTCTATGAGAGGGAGAAGGAAAGAATAGAAGGTGGTAGAAAGAAACTTTTGAAAGACAAAATATGATGCCTTGATGCCAGTCTTCCACTTTTCCCAACCTTCTCTCCACCAAGCCTCATTAACACAAACTAACAAATATTATTATTAATAAAGCTATGGCTTTTGTAAGGATAACAATGCTAAATACTTTGCATATTTTATCTGAATTATTCCTGCAAACAAATCTGTGGGATAGATTATTATGTCTATTTGACAAATTAGAAAAGTGAGGGGAGCCAAAAGATAAAAACAAAATGCCAAGTGTCATGTAACCCATGACTAAATGAACTGGGACCAGTCTAGCTCTGTCTGACCCCAAAGCCTACATTTACCACTTCCTTTAGAGCCAGAAGCTCTGCCAACAGCTGGCCCACCAAAGGAGAGGGAAGCAATTTCTTATTACAAGTAGACAAAGAATTCCTATGGGCCTAGAATGGAGATTGACTTCATATCATTGTTTAGTGTCACTGAAGATCAGGAAATTCAAAACTGCTTTTCTGTTTTGTTTTGTTTGTTTGTTTGTTTTAATATAAAGCTTGGAGCATTGAAGATTTTTTTTCCAAAGTATATGTTTAAAATTTAATGACATAATAGTGTAAATATTCCTTTGGATGACTGATCTTCCTGCTAATATCTAAAGTAAAATATTTTGGGGGCTCCTGGGTGGCTTAGTCAGTTAAGCATCTGCCTTTGGCTCAGGTCATGATCCCATGGTCCCAAAATGATGCCCTGTATGGGGCTCCCTGCTCAGTGGGGTTCTGCTTCTCCCTCTGCCCCTCCCACCACTCTAGCACTCTCTCTCATTCTCACTCTCTCTCTCTCAAATAAATAAATAAAATCTTTTTAAAAAAATAAAATTTCTTGAAGTATCGATTTTGAATCTTGCAGACCTTATTATCAGTGTCTGCAATACGTAACCACTACTAGATTCTGGTATTTTATAGTTTCAGGAAGCCGATATTCCAAGTAGAATGATTTGGTGTCCTTATAGCACCGAAGGAGTCTGCAGTATGGAAGTCATTTGTGATAAATCATTGACATTCTGCTGTGGGGTCCAGCCACTATTTTCTGATGTTAGGAAAAACACTGCATGCAGCAAACTAGAATTACATCCCATGTAATATTATTTGTAAGAATGATTAACTGTGGTGCCTGGGGCACTTACATAGACAGCTGTTCCTTGTACTTTCCAGGTGATAAAACCTATTAGTTTGGCAACTTACAGAAAAGCCATTAAATCCATCCAAGTGCCACAGGAATAACTGAGCCCCTTAAACAGGGTGCACCCACCACCACCAAGAGGCAGGAGGTGGGAACTGAGGAACAGGCTCTGATGACAGGTCATATCTAACAACCAACCAACCAACCAGGAAGAACAGAGAGGAGCCCAGAGTCTTTGAGGGGCAAAGGAAGGAGCCAGGATTATTTAGTCATCTACTCTTGGTTTGTTTGTGCCTTTATTTTCTTATTTTAAAGTGAAAATGTGCTGTCCGGTAATACCACTGATGGGACAAGTCTAAATTGGCGGGAGTCTATGGTACATGAACAAATTACCAGTTAAGCAATCACAAACTTAAATTTTCTTACCAGGCATGAGAAAGTGAGAGTCTCCTCCACTAAAGGCCTTTACAAAATGCCAAAGCAGCAATGAACAGGATTGATGTTTACATTAACATTGTATGTAAAATCCAAAAGTCAGTACCCTACATTTTTCATATCAGAGTATATATCACACTTTATTTCCTAAGTGTTTATTTTCTGTCTCTCCTAATAAATTTTAAGACCCATGAGGAAATAGATTTACAATTTTTTTTTAAAGTATAGACTTCAACGTCATATGTCATCCAGAACGCCATGGAGTTGACTAACAACACTGATGGTTTCTTGAAAAATTTATCGACAGTTTTTTTTTTAAAAGCCCGCCAAAAAATCTCTACACCGAATTTTCTTTTTCTCCAGCTTTTTAAAAATCTGTACCTCCTCCTACTTTATTTTAGATGCATTATCATAAAGAGATGTGCTGAAGAGATCTGCTTTTCTATCTACTATAGCGTGAGGGCTCTTAGGAGGCAACAATTTACTGTTAATTCTCTCCTGCCATACTCAGTGTGCCAAAAGGGAGGAGATTCTATGCAGGGATACTTAAAGAATCAATGAGACACATTCCCAAGCAATAATAATGTGCAATTTGATTAGTGACCTTTTCATTCTGGATAGAGATAACCTTTATTGATATCATTAACCAGACGAAATGATCGTGTGATGCAACTCTTTTTAACCATGGAGCTGGGTATTGATCGAGAAGCAAGGTCTGAGATTTTGGTAGTGTCGAGCTGTTTACAGAAACAAGAGGGACACTCTTCTCCTTTTCTCCAGCCACTGAGGTAATTGTTTTGTACCAGCAGCTAACAGAGAGGAGAAACCAAGGACATTTTCTTGAGAGAACGCTTTCTGAATGCTCACGAAGACGAAGGCATTTTGATATTAGCAGTCCATTCCCTTTTCTGTTACTGTATTTCGGAAGGATCTCTCATTATCGAGAGCCTCCTTTGTAGTTTCCAATTCAGAAAGCTTTTATTACTTCTACTTGTGTTTGTGTTTAAATAAACGAGGCACACTTACTTGTTGCCCTGTGAAAAACCTATGTTATCATAGGGAAGACCTAGAGATTCTTGCCTGTTGGCCCAAATAACTGATGATCTTTGAAATGTTTAATCTGTATCTTCTTTCATTCCATACAAATCAAATGTTTGTTTAGCCTTTTAAAGAATGACTTCACATAGGAATCACAACTTAGGTTGTAATTCCCTGGGCTAATGTTTAAATGGAAGTCAATATTTAAGCTGAATATTTTACACATTCTAGAAAAAGAGGAGTTTAGTGAAAAGTAGCTATTGTTTAAAACTGTGTTTTTCAACTTAATTCAGTGAGACTGAATTGAGAATCTGTTTTTGATGTGTGAATGGGATTGTATAGTAGAGAATTAGAACGTGCTTGTGAGTTTGTGAGTAGAATTATAAAATTTTTGTTTTGATTGATTTGTGGACTAATTTCAGAGCATGTAAGTGCCATTTATGGATTCAGAATGAGTAACTAATGTTTAGCAAATAAGTACTAGGAAAAAATGGGTTAAAGATTTACTAAGGGAGACGTATAGAAAGATATTTGGTGGGGAGGAATCCCAAAATTCTTACAGGGGAGTGTTTCCATATTTCCTTAGCTCTCTGACCACAATAATAGTTTAAATAAGGAACTGTGGGCACCTGCTTTCTCATTTTATTATCAAGCTTCTAGTATATTTAGAAAATATAATTAAGTAAAAAATTACTATGTATTTGCAGTCTTAGAGAGACAAAAAATTTAAAAAAATAACTATAGAAGGTAATGGGGATAGGTAGTAAGAATGGATATGGTTGTTCATCATAAAAATTGAAAAATCTGTTGTGAAAACTTGTCCAAATTTAGTTTTCAAAGACAGAGACCAGTTTTTTCAGATGGAAAATAGACCTCTTTTTTTTGTCTTAATCAGTTGCCACACTCTTAAAAAACATGAAATCTCATGGACAGCATGGTCTTTGGTAATGAAAGGTCAAGAACAAGCAGAAATAAATTTACACTCAATAGCATGGAATTTTTGTTTACTTGCCACCATAAATTTGGCTTTTTCTATTCTTATGAATTATGGATTTTAGTGTGTGCAAACATTAAAGATGTTGATTTGCTGCACTTTACTATTGAATTAGATTTCTGGTACTTTGCAATCTGTTTTCTGCCTAACATAATATCAACAATGGTAATGCAAAATCAAAATACTTAAAAGTCCTTAAGGGAAAATTCATCAAAATAACATCCACGTTTCCTAATCCTTGATATTGTGATTCAGCTATCCTTTTATATATAGAAGGAAGTGGAGAAAGGGGTGGAGGTTGGGAATCAGAGCAGTTAATGGGGACCAAAAAAAAAAAAAAAAAGAGAGAGAGAGAAAGAGAGAGATGAAGGAAGGAAGGAAGATAGGGAAGAAGGAAGGAAGGAAGGGGAAGAAAGGAAGAAAAGAAGAAAAGAAGGGAGGGAAGGAGAAAGGAAAAAAAGAAAGAAAGATAGGAAAGGAAAGAATAATAAAAATATTGAAGACAAGTTTGGAATTTATTGTACTCACATCAAGGTCTGGGGTGCAATTTAACACAAGAAAGAATTCCTTACTCCTTGGCCACTGCAGTACCTCTAGGTTGTTAAAATGAACTATTCTTTGAAAACTAGTAGTGTGCAGATCCTTGCCACTCAAAGGGTAACCCTCGGACTAGCAGCTCAACTGAGAACTTGTTAGAAACTCAACTTCCCAGGTCCTCACCTCCACCCCAGGGCCAGAATCAGAATCTGTACTTTGAAGTAGATTCCCATGCAATCCTAAATTCGTTGGAGCCTGGGGAGGACAGCAATCTATGATCCTGTGTCTACTAGCAGAACATGCATTCGTTTCTGTGTAACCAAGGACCACAAACAAAGAAACACAGTGTGAAAAACAGAAGAAAAATCTCCCAGGGTGAAAGCATAACTAAAAGGAAATACAAAATTCTCCACTTATGCCAAGTGCTTCCCACTAGACAAAATTACGAGTGTCATTTGTTAACTCTAACTTATGAAAAGCAAACTACAGTGAGTCCACTTGCCTTTTTCTGCTTCTCAAATTCAGAGACATTCTCACAATTTTAATGTTTAACAGGTAGTTTTAAATGGTGTGTTTATCCTTCCTCAACCAAGTCCTCAAGTAATAATATTTTAATGTTTTGATTTTTGAACGAATTTAAATGTTTCAACTGTCCATTTCCATATAGATAGGTGTTTTTTTAAGAATTTGGGGGTGTGTGTGTATTTGTTGTATCTGTATTATGTGGCCACGATACACACACACACACACACACAGTCATTCGTGAATGCTTCATCCCTTTATTATATGCCCTGAGACCACAGCACAGTGTCTGGTGTCCTGTGCAAGAGGAAGGAGCCTTATCTATACACACCGAAAGCACTGGGGACTTAGCAGAGCATCTCAACAACAACAACAAAACCAACCTGAGTAAACTGGTGGTGGGGAGGATGAAAGATGACAACTGCTTTTTGGCTTATAAATCACCGTAGAGGAGCAAGTGATTCAAGAAGAGAGAAAAAAAGTGTTTTCAAATTTCAGCATTATATTGTATTCAGTGCAATAGTAAATTATTTCTAGCTGGTATGTTTAGCAGATGCCAAATATGATTACAGAGGGAAAGAGACGCTCTTTCCAAACTATGAGATTTTTGGTAGGAGTTAAATTCTGTTATCATTGTTTTTGTCTGGCAAATGCTTCCCTGCTGTGTGAACTGGAGAGCACAGTGTATGTTTGTATACATAATGCTACGCTGCTTACATTTTTAACATTTGTTTATAATGTGGACTTGGAGGTAGCTGTTGAGAAGAATTGCTCTAAACTTGAAAATCTTAAGATGATCTGAGAGGACAGCCAAAGAACCGTCCTAACTTCTGAAGAATTGTCTTTGTTCTGAAGGAAAGATAAACAGTGTTCTTACCAGGTGGGGATGGTGTCAAAACGATTCACCCTCAGTCTCAGAGAAGAAAGATTGTTTTGCTCTAGTTGCTGCATTAACTCTGAGCCAAGTGAAATGAATTGGCATGACAACCCACAAATATAACACACTACAGTAAAATCATAACAATAAAAAAATAATTACAAACAAAAAAAGAAAGATGCAAACAAGTGGAATAGCATGCCACATAAAGATTGAAAAAAAATTTAACAATAGCATAAAGACAAGGTAGAAATTTAAAGCTCTCCTTAAGTACCCAATGCTGTAAAAGAAAATGCATTACCCAAAGAAACCATGACTTCCATAGATGAAATCTAAGACAGAATAATAAACAACACACACACTCAAAAACGCTTCTGAGTTGATGAGGCAAATTGAGAACTTAAAAAGACCTTTATAAGTCTAAGTAAGTTAGAATAAATAACTTAGAATCAAGAAAGATAGCAAAAGAACTGTAGAGGAGATCACTGGTATGAAGGAAAGAAATAATTGAAGTAATTGTGGTGAAAGCAGAGGAGAGACAAGAAATTAGAATAATCAGTGAAAAGATGACACAAAAGGAGATACTTGGGATCCCTGAAGTGAAAAAAAAAAAAAAACCCTCCAGTAAATAGACTAGAAAAAATACTTAAAGACATAATGGAAGAAAAAAAGTAGAATAAAAGGAGTACCTGAATCTGTGGATTAAATGAGCACATAAAATTGACATCAAATATAGGATACCTGGGGGTGCCTGGGTAGCTCATTCAGTTAAGCATCTGCCTTCGGCTCGGGTCATGATTCCAGGGTCTTGGGATCGAGCCTCTATGTCAGGCTCCTTGCTCGGTGGGAAGCCTGCTTCTCTCTCTTCCTCCTGCTTGTATTCTCTCTCTCTCTCTCTCTCTCTCTCTCTCTCTCTCAAATAAATACATAAAATCTTTAAACAAGCAAACAAAAAACATAGGATACCTGGGCATATGTTTGTTATCTGGCATCAAGGGAAAAGGAAAAATTCTGCTGGCATGAAGATGATAAAATTAAGTTACATAGAAGGGAAAACAAAACAAAGCAGGTGTACTTCAGACTTTTTCACAGAAATTTTGAGTGCCAGATGACACTGGAAGTTGTGAGGGTACAAAAGGGATACAAATAAAAATGTATCCAAGCAAGTGACAGTAAGAGGATATTCTCAATTATACAGTGCCTGTGCTTTCTTGAAAAAAAATTTTCAAATGTGAACTTAGTGAAAACAAAAATAAATCAAAATAAAAAACTCAAGAATGGAAATGTGTGATAAAATTTTCATAGTGACATTGTATTAATTTAACTATAGGACTATGATTAAACAGCTGGTAAAGATAAGGTAATAGAAAAGAAAGTGGATATAACTTTATTCTTTTTATTATGTATTAATAGAGAATAAAAATGTTAAGAGAAAATGAGAGGGGAAATGGGAGGAATTATAAATGAGAATCTCCCATATTTTTTAACCTGTGAATCCTATCACATTATAAAGACTCCAAACATAGGATAAGAAAGAAAGAAAGAAAGAAAGAAAGAAAGAAAGAAAGAAAGAAAGAAAGAAAGAAAGAAAGAAAGGAAGGAAGGAAGGAGTGTGTGTGTGTGTGTACATATTTTTAAATTTTTCTTTTTTCCTATCTGTGCCTGATAAGAGGGTCTGGAAGCAATGGCATGGATTTTCAGCACTTGGTTTCTAAATTCCATTCTCCATTAATATGAATCAGGATGGAAAGACTGATTTAAGTCTGAGGTAGGGAAAGTATAGTGAAGCCTGACACAGCTTGTTGCATGAGAAATAAGGAAGTATTCAAAGAATGATAGTGACATAGCAAAAGGACAGGGGAGCCTGCCTGAAAGGTTCTCACTGACCAAATCTGAAATAACTCGAGCATTAAACTACACAATAAATAATCAACCAATTTAATAGACCAATTTAATAAATTAAAATCCATAGATTACTTATTAATCTAAATGAATAGATAGGAAAGCTCTTTCTTACAATAGAATGCCAATTAATAAATATAGAAGGAATGGAAGAGTTAGAACTTTGCATGGATGCAAACACTAATGGATGAGAGTAGGGTAAAAAAAATAAATAGGGGCGCCTGGGGTGGCTCAGTCGTTAAGCATCTGCCTTTGGCTCAGGTCATGATCCCAGAGTCCTTGGATGGAGCTCTGCATTGGGCTCCCTGCTCGGCCGGAAGCCTGCTTCTCCCTCTTCTCTCCCCTGGCTTGTTTTCCCTCTCTAGCTGTGTTTCTCTCCATCAAATAAATGAATAAAATCTTTAAAAAATAGAAAGAGTTAACTGTATTAATATCAGGACAATTTGACATCATATGCCCCCAGATATGATGCGGTTAGAAGGACACAACATTACTTCTCTGACATTTCTGCTAAAAATGCATAACTCAAATCTAGTCATGAGGAAATATTAGGCAAATCTGAACTGAGAGACAGTCTAAAAATAATTTATTGGTATCCTTAAAAGAGTTCGAGAGCAATAAAGACAAAGAAAGTTGAGGAGATGTTCCAGGTTAAAGGAGAATATAGAAAAATGAAATTAAATGCAACTTGTGACTACAGATTCAATCCTGAAATGAAGAAATAATAGCTCTAAAGGACATTAGGGGGACAACATATAAATTTGAACATGGACTGTGGGTTGGTTAGATTAATAATAATGTTTCAATGTTAAATTTCATAAATTTGAGAATTACACTGAAGCTATGTGAAAGAATATCTTTGCTCTTGGGAAGTAAACACTGTGTGCTGATAAAGGTATGCATTGTCTCCAACTTACTCTCAGTGATTCAGAAAAAAATGCTGTGTGTATACATGGATTGATAGAAGGAGATTGGTAAATCTAAGTAGAGTACATACGGGTTTTGTTTGTGTATCCTTATAATCTTTCTGTAAGTTTGAAACCATGCCAAAATACACAGTTACCTCATGGTAACTCATGGCTTTATTATAGCTCATCCATCTTTATACAATTATTTCTGTTTGTCTATTCATCCACGTGAAAATGATCATCTCCTAACTTTTTCACCGAACATCATGTCCCAATGTATGTATGCTTCATTCGTATATTTATAAACTACACACACACACACACACACACATACACGCACACACACACATGTCCTCCTAAACTTTCATTGGAGAACTCAGATCGGAGTCTTTGTTCATCTTTTCTAACTATACTCTCTCTTCTGGCATCTGGTCTGTTCTTACATCTTTATTATATTTCATTTTTTAAAGGCTTTATTTATTTGACAGAAAAAGGCACAGCCAGAGAGGGAACACAAGCAGGGGGAGTGAGAGAGGGAGAAGCAGGCCTCCCGCTGAGCAAGGAGCCCTATGCAGAGCTCAAACCCAGGACTCTGGGATCACGACCTGAGCTGAAGGCAGATGCCTAACGACTGAGCCACGCAGGCAGCCCATATGTTTAAATTTCATCTATTTGCCAATAACAAATGAAGCTTAAAGAGCAGAAGCACTCTAACATTCCACAGCAAATTCCAATGACACTTCTCCTTGTAAATGAAGTACATGGTCTCTCATGGGACGATCATAGGAAAATAGATGATGATAGATTCGTTGTGAAGAAAAAAATCAGAGTTGAAGTTCATTGCAAGACCAAGGAACTATGCAGCGTAATTTCCAGGCTGAATTATGAATATATTGACTAAAATTATGAATATATTGACTATATCTAAGAAAAATAAAATTATTTTTCTGGATAAACTAAAAGTGCCAGTAATTATCTTACCCCTTCAATAGGTGCTAGCTAAAGGCTGGCCTGTGGTAATGGGGTTTGTTTGCTTCCAGAAAGGCTGTGGGGAAAATGCACTCTTAATCTCAAGCACTATACAAGCTAACTGATGTTATTAGACCCAAGAAAGTGCTGATTAAAATGATGAAGGAGAGGGGTGCCTGGGTGGCTCTGTCTTTAAGCGTCCTTTGGTGCAGGTCATGATCCCAAAGTCCTGGGATCGAGCCCCACATTGGGCTCCCTGCTCTGCGGTAAGCCTGCTTCTCCCTCTCCCACTCCGCCTGCTTGTGTTCCCTCTCTGGCTGTGTCTCTCTTTGTCAAATAAATAAATAAAATCTTTAAAAAAATGATGAAGGAGATACTGCAGAGACCAATTTATGGTGAAGGAGGGGACCTATTCACGTCAGACTTTTTATGGCTTAGTGGTCATATAGCAATGATGAAAAATACAGTATTCAAGTATGAAACAGACACATTCTCACACAGAAGTGATGATTTTACAAGACATTCAAAGAAGCAATTCTTGACACCCATACAAAGAGGAATGGATACTAGGTATGTCAGTTCATGTGTGGTTATTTCCTGGCGCTTCTCTGACATTGGTGAAATTATGGTCCTTGGTGTACTTCATCCATTTATTTAAATCAGTAAACATGTATTAGGTACTCATCTTGCTAAGTGTCTTGACTGCCAATAGGTATTGCATTTATTTTTCTTAGCCACCTGATAAATTGTACAGACAAGTCCAAGGGCTTAAGGATGGAAGAGAGAGATTTTATGATGGGAAAAGAAGACACATTTATTATTATCCTTGTTTGCCTAAAGATGAACAAATTTAATAGCTGTGCCACATATTAGAGTAAAGGAATATAATGTTTTCTTTTTCAAGACCAGATTTATGGATATACATGTATATGTATGGGTGGTGCAAATATACATGTATGTGAATTGAGAGATAATCTGAATGGATGGATGCAGAGTGAATTATGATAGTGGTTAATCCTTAAGAATAGTATTGACGGGCTGCCTGGGTGGCTCAGTCAGTTAAGCATCTGTCTTGACTCAGGTCATGATCCCGGGATCCTGAGATGGAGCCCCATGTCGGGCTCTCTGCTCAGCAGGGAGTATGCTTCTCTCTCTCCCTCTCCTTATGGCTCCCCCTGCTTGTTGCTCTCTCTCTCTGTCACATAAATAAATAAAATAAAATGGAAAAAAGAAGAAAATTAGAGAGGATTGAGGAATCTTAAATTTTATGTCATATACTTTTTTTATTGCATGTAGGCTTTTTAAATAAAGAAGCATATTAGTTTCTGCATTGAAAAATAATCAAAATAATATGAGGGAAGAAATCCAGCTTCCTTATATGTGGTTGCATTAAAGTTTGAGGTCCAACAACAGTGGATTGATGGGCAATTTGTTTTCATTATTTTCTGAACCACACTTGTATATCTAGGGACTTGTCAAAGATTACAGACCAGGGAGGGGCCTCCTTTATTCATTTCCAAAAATCTTATATAGTAAATGTGGATTCATTCTTTCCTTGTGAAAAATGAAGTCTACACTTCCAGAAGAAATCCTTTTTTCATATAAACGCAGGAAGCTTGATATTTTGTGTATTTGGGGAACCCAAATTAGCTGAAAATTTTAAAAATTATTAAGCACAGTGTGGTTTGGCATTATATATCTGATGACTTTTCTCCTAAGAAAATTTTAGTAGTCCTCCCATTATACACTGAAAAATGAAACCTCTCCCCACTGCCTATGTTTATATTCTTGGGAGTCTTAAAAAAATTATTATTGTTACTATCGCAATTGTTTCATCAATAACTGACTGTTTTAATTTTTTTATAATCCAACAGATATCTTCCCAGATCTCACAGATAAGTAAACGTTAAGCAAACTTAAAACATATGGAAGATAATTATCTCAGAGAATAGTCAAATTTCATATCCAAAAGAAATTGCAAAGTAATCTTTCTAAATCCTCTCATTTCATACGGGAGAAACCCAAGGCTCGGTGGAGTCGAGTGTTTCTCCAAGGTCGCACAGCTTGTTGCTGACTGAACTAAAGTTGGAATCCTAATTAATTTTGGCTGATATGTCCTGTCTCTCCCTGTGAATGTTTGCTTCCCACACTATGCCCATCCTTCCCTTTGTCTAGCCTAGGAAGGAATCTTGCCATGTAAGGACGGATGTCTTCAACTCTGGAAAGAATTCAGGAGTGGGGCAGGAGAATGGACTGAGATTTGATTCAGTTTAGTTTTTATTAGTATTGACTCACTGACAATTAATACATCGAAATAAAGAAAAAAAAAAGAAAAAGAAAGTCTGTGCTTATTTTTAAATAACCAAAATAGGTAGTTGAAATAACCAAAATAGCACCCATCTATACCAACATATTTGTATTTTATGAAAAATATTTATGTGAATACATAATATAGGAGACTAAACACTGTCTACCTGTTATCTGTGACTATCTTACAAAGAAGGGTCATTTTTTATCTTCATGTATCATTTTCTAATAAAATAAGCTATGGGACTAAATTAATTAATATATCTTAAGTGGTTCAGTTGATCTGGTCTTTGTGTATCTATCAAACACCTGTCCAAGCTGTTTAAGAACTCTTGACTTTTCTTGTCTTGCCTCACTTTAGTGGCCAGTTACTCTAAGACCTATGACCTAATTCTTGATACTACCACCTCCTGAAGGTCAGGTTTAAAGTCTACCTCTAGGTAAGGTGATATACATCCATATTTGCCTGTAAGAGTTGTGGTCCTTATCTGCTATCCAATTTTAATTAATGATAGTGTCTCCTTTTACTCTCAAGAGTCAAGGCTTGGGTACTAAATGATATGGTTATCCTACCATAGTCAATATAAAATATGCTAGAGAAGGAACTTTTCTCCTCCAACTTTAAAGCAGATCTTAGCAATTTCTCCTGCTTGAGCTATGTCTGCCCCTTCCTGTTTTCAGTGTCTTAAACTGTCCCCCTGCCTTCCAAGATTCATTGAATCTAATTTATCTTTCAAACACTATTCTACTCAAAACCCAGTATTTGACTTGATTGAACTAGAGTATCTGCCAAGTCTACTTTCGTTTTGGTTTCAACTGGCCATCCTAGTATAGAGTGTGAATAAATCTTCTAGACTTAAAAATAATTAAATTATTAAAAGGAATTTGATGAGGATATGTTCTTTGCAGGGTAGCTAAATGTGTTCCATAGAAACAACACAAATCCAATTGTTTGTGTGTTGAATCTCAAGTTAGAACATGCTTGCACCGGGAAAACCTAAACAGTTTTGCCTAAGGAATCTTTTAAGATACGGCTAAATCATATTCCAAACAACTTCTTCAAGTCTGAGATTAAGTGTCCAAAACGTATGATCTCTTCAAATGGCCAGGCAATTAAATGTAGGGAATATGGGTTTTGTAGTCAGATGGGCATGAGTTCAAATGTTGCTATCACTCTTTCAAGTTTGGTCTGTCCATTTCCTCATTTGTAAATGGGGAGAACTTACTTCCATAATGAGAACTTACTACATTTTCATGCAGTTCTAATACTGGATACGTTTTTCTGCAATGATTTTATAGAGGTTTTGGAAGTGATTTTAGCTTACTCACATCTTCCTACCTGTAGGAAAATGTAAGTATCTTTTGATGCCTCTATTTCAGGTCTCTCAGTCACTACTGCCTAATTTCAGACCATCACAATGTCATACTTGAATAAAGAAACAACCTCTTAAATAGTCTAGTCCTTCAAACCACCTGTCCCTAAATTCTTTCTCCACTTAGCATTCTTAAAACAAAGTATCCACTGTTGAAAATTTTTCAGTAGCTCCCACATTGCCTTCAGGATAAAAAAAACAAATTCCTGAGCCTTTTGCCTATATTTCCTTCTGCATATTTCATCTATTGGCCTATGTCTTTCATTCCACATTCCAGCTCTATAGAAATTCTTAAAGTGACCCAAGCGCACCCTGTCTCTTGCCTGGAATGTTAATCCTCTCCCTCTCCTGAATTCAGAAAATGTGCCTTAGTTTTATCTTCTCAGAAAAAGCTTTCTTTGCTCACTTCCCATCTTGATTCCATGCTGCTTTGATGTGCTTTCTGGTAATTCTGTGCCGATCTCCCCAATAGTCTATAAATTTCTCTCACTTCCAAAGGGTAAGCCTCCTGACATCGGATTTTGTCTTTTTCTTTATACACAAACACAGCATATTATTTGGACTCAATAAATCTGGCTTTCAGTAGACTGAAGGAAGGAAAAAAAGAAAGAAAAGAGGGGAAGAAAGAAGAAATTTACCTTATTTTCCCAGAGAAATTGTGTTCTTAATAAAGGAATACTATCCCTTGAGATAACAAGGAATATTTACACCAACCTCTCTACCTGGCACGGAGCCTTGTCCATAGAAGACCATCATTAAATATTTGTAGCTTGGATTCATTGACTCACTAAACGCCACCTGTGTACTTAGATTAACATGCAATCAGTACCATAAAAAAAGGACATTTCTTTCAAAAGTGATTTTAAATAATGTTATTTGTCATCAAACTGCAGTAGTGTTCAAACAAGAAATTTCCTCTACCTCAGTGTGTCCTGGGGGGTGGGGAGGGAGAGCTTCAGTGGTATTTGGAGGAAGTCATTTTTTTCCAAACAAATATCCACCCTCACTTTGCCTGCCATCATACCAGCCACCTTTCTTATACAGTGGGACCCGAAGTCTACTAAGCCAGTCACGTTATCCCCAGTGTGTCTGAGCCACAGGACCCAGAGAGACTGACTCACTACAACAGGTCATTAGGAAGCAGTAGGATAGGAGACAGGAGAGGAAATCTAATTTACAGCTCACTGGAGAGCTCTGAGTCAGCATGGAGAAAAACCAAGATGGAAGATTAAATTATCTGTGAGCTCACTTCTCTAAAATTATTTAGTCTGTCCCTTTTTTCATTTAGAAAACATGTGCTGTGAATGCAAGGATTTAGCTCCTGCTTCTGAAGAGTTGGCAGCTGAGAGCAATTTCTTGAAACCACCTGGAAAGGAGAGAATTAGCTTTAAGATATCTGCTCTTCCAATAAGGGCCACAACTATCGAGTTCAGGAAATGGAGGAGATTTCCGGAAGCTCTTAGGACCTCCCAACTGCTCAAGGGTATATGCTAGCCTTAGTGTTAACAAAATTCAAGGGTTTTGAGGCACCACGCATAGATGCAGCCTCCTAGAGCCCAGCAGGGGCTCTTTCCTTATTTCCTCCAAATGCTGAGTTGCTTGAGCCACCGGAAACTTGAAGAGTTCAGTCAGTTGCAGAAGTAGATTAGTCCTTGTCTTCATGCTTGTGGACTTCTGTTGGATGTTTGTTGACTGAAGAATAGTAACCCAGTAGTAACCCAGGTAACAAATATAATTAATTCATTCAAGAAATATTGGTCAAATACATATTATATAGTAGACGCTGCTCTGAATACTGGGGATAATGTAGTGTAAAAAGCCTAAATATTATGTTTCTTATCTATAACTTACAACATATTTCTGATTGATAAAACTCATTCCTGAAGAGATACCATAAACATACTTAAACTGATGAATTAAATGAATGAATAAATACAAAAGGAACCCAAGATAATTTCAGATAGTGGTAAGTGCTATGAAGAACAATTAAAATAGAAAAATGGGGCAGAGAGTGTGTGTATGTAAGGGGTGGGGGAGATAGTCAGCTAAAGTGGTCAGGAAATCTTTTTTCTAGGGAGCTAGCATTTGAAATGAGTCTTGCGGTCTCATTAAGTGGTAGTGCTTCAGATCAAGGGGAAAACATCCTAGACAGATGGAACAGCAGGTTAGGAAGTAAGAATGAAAAACAGGGGTGAAATTATGTCAGACCTTAGAAGCCAGTGTTAGGCATTTGGATTTATACTGCAAACAGTGGGAAACCATTGCGGGGATGAAGCAGGGGAATGATGGGAAACTATTAGAGGCCATTAAATGGGATAATGGGAAACCATTGGAAGGTGTGAAGCAGAGGAATTATGGGAAACTAGCAGACAGTATAACGAGGGGAGTAATTATCATGGCTGCTGTGAGGAGAATGACTTTTGAGAGGAGACAGGCAACAAAGTAAGCATGAACTTGAACTAGAGAAAGTTGATGCTTAAGATTTTTATGTGCATGGTTCCCTGGGACTATTACAAATGTCCATGTATGATATCTCCTCCTGAGCACAGAGTATTATAATCCAGTAGCTGCCATCACAAAAGAGCTCTCTGGGATTCCTTGGTAAAAGCCTTCCTCTAGTGTTACTGTAAACCTAAAAACTAAGAGGTGATCAAGAGTCAAGGGAACTCCTTCCGTCTTGCCTGTGTTAATACAGTCTGCCTCGGATTTCACCTCTTTGCTGTAAGTACCTCTCCCATCAGTGAAATTCAACTCCACACGTTCATGCCTTCATAACACAGTAACTAGTCGCCACTAAACTATGCTAGAATTCTAAGGTCCAGAGCATGCCCAGAGTAGGGCAACCTGGAATATGTCCAAGGGACCTAAATATAGAGGAACAATATTTTTAATGGTTGTATGTCACTGTATTATTTTAGATTGTGTTCAAATTCCCATATTGACAGCACATGCTTCCTTTCCAATGGGGAGAAACAAACCATGTCATGAATTACAAAGTCCGTTCGAGGACCAATTTCCTGTTGCTGGCACTGGTCACCAAAATTGCTAGTTCCCTCTTTGCTTAACCTATTTTAAGAGACTTTGGTTCTTGCATTTAATACCTATAATCTATTGTCCATGGTTCAGCCCACTTCTGTTCCAAACAACTTGCTTGTGTGTGACTTCTCTTTGCACCTTCCTTCCTGAGACCAGTCTACCACCCTGAATCACCCTGACTCATTCCATCCAAATCTCTGTGTCTTTCTCACAGCCTACCTCTCCCTCAAGACTTACTGAGATTTCCTTCCTGTTCCTTCTAACAAACAAAAGGCAAAATGTTCAAATTAAAAGTAAAGTTAAAGAAGTAAGAGAAAAATAAGGAATACTTTTTAACACAAGTCATATGTATCAGAGTGTCAAACTTGAATCATACCTGACATATCAGTGTTATATATAAATGTAGATGTTGATGTCCTTGGGACTTACATTTGCACAGAACTCAGACAAAATTAATTGAGATTGGAAGGAGATTAGGATCCTGCCATTGTGTCAAAAAGCATACAATATGGATTACAAGATTTCTTTCTCAACTGTTATGTATTTTGAATCAGTTGCTTATTTGTTGTTGTTGGAAAATTGATACAGTACCTATTAATTACTCAATGTTTTGGAAAATATGTTTCAAAAACCAAATTATCCCTTAAAATATGCTTTTATAATTATTTAGTCACATTGCACTATTTTCTTCCACAGATCAGGGCAAGAGTAGATATAATATCATTTTTTTAAAATATTTATTTATTTGACAGATAGAAACACAGCCAGAGAGGGAACACAAGCAGGGGGAGTGAGAGAGGGAGAAGCAGGCTTCCTGCCGGGCAGGGAGCCTGATGTGGGGCTCGATCCCGGGCCTCCGGGATCATGACCTGAGCCGAAGGCAGTCGCCCAACCAACTGAGCCACCCAGGTGCCCCGATACAATATCATTTTAAAAGTAGATGGGCAATATCAAAACCAAACTGAATTTCTGAACTAAAGAATGTGTCACAATTTGAAAATGGATTTTGAGTGGTCTGAGCATTTTCTAACTGTGTCCTTAAATTGTAGCTTATAATGCAGATTTGCCTTTAGGAATTCAGAGAGTCAGGTCAAATAGCAAGATTAATAGTGCCCAGAGCAATTTCAGTTTGAGCCATTTCATATTTTGATTTATCTGACCCTAGGATGGAGGATGGTTGTTGTTGAGAGTGGACAACTCAAAGGAGAGAATGTAAATAAATTTTGGGCACATGCTTATAAGGTGAGAATAGATAAAAAGATAATTATATAAAACTGGCCTTACTTCCTAAGTAAGTCCTTTGATTTAATTTGACAACTATGCACTTATCTAAAGAAGTTATTTCTTGTTACTGTATTCCACAGGGGAAGGGAACTATATTAATGTTCAATTAATAATTGTTAAATAACTGAATGAATGAATACATTTTAGAAAGGAAAATTTTAAAAATAAAATAAAAATATCACTCCTTCAGTTAGAGAAAAATAGTTCATATATAAGTGAGAAATGTTACCTGAAAGGCATCAAATAAAAATTATTGTGCTGCTTCTCTTTTATTTAACAAAATACGTAATTGATAATAAGAATAAACTTGCATATGTGGTAAAAAAAAATCTAAGCAAATTGGAAATAGGGATCCGTGCAAATAGTAATGTGTTTCTGGTTCAATATCACTGATGCTGAGGAGAAATATGAGGGGTGCCTGGGTGGCTGCCTTTGGCTCAGATCATGATCCCAAGGTCCTGAGATTGAACCCCAGGCTCCCTGCTCAGCATGGAGTCCGTTTCTCCCTCTCCCATTGCTTCTCCCCCCAGCTTGTGTTCTCCCTTTCTTATTCTGTCTCAAATAAATAAATAAATAAAATTGAAATATTAAAGATTAACACCGGGTGCCTGGGTGGCTCAGTGGGTTAAAGCCTCTGCCTTCGGCTCAGGTCATGATCTCAGGGTCCTGGGATCGAGGCCCACATCGGGCTCTCTGCTTGACAGGGAGCCTGCTCTCTCCTCCCTCTCTGCCTGCCTCTCTGCCTTCTTTTGATCTCTCTCTCTGTCAAATAAATAAATAAAATCTTAAAAAAAAAAAAAAGATTAACACCTCTCAGAGCACCATCTCTTATAGCCCTCTATAAGGACTAAAGGATATCAGCTTCCTGAGACATAAAAATATTATGCAAAACCAGGAAAGAGTAAGATTATTTCCTAAATATACAAGAAATTAGGCATTATAGACAAACTTTCAGTGTTAAGGATTTTAAAGTGGAGTGAAATGTTTTCTCTCAGAAAAGATGGTTCTCATACTGTAGTTATGTTACCGTTTCCTGCCAACTCATGTGGGTATTATTCAAGGATTCACAGGGAAAGGATAAACCATTTCCCTTTGGGTACACTAGAGTTAGTAGAAAGAGCATTGAATTGGAAGTTGTGAAACCTGATAACTATTCTTAGCCACAGCATTAATTAGCTATGTGAATGACCTTGTACAAGTCATATTTTCTCTAGGTATCAGTTTCCCAATCTAAAAAATGAGGGCATTGGACTAAACTTATATTTAAGATCCTCATATGCTTTTTATGGTTCTTACTCTTTTTTTTTTTTTTTTGTCTTTTTCCAAATGCTCAGCTACTACATTATTTAAGGTATATTTCTCGGTCCTTTTTTTTCTCCCCTCTCTGTCTCTTTCCTCAATATATGGGATAGGAGGACACTGACTAAGTCTTAGGGGCGGGAGGAGGAAGAAAATTAGCTACAGGAAAAGTTTATATCCCTCTCTACAAGAAAACTTAAATATAGCTACTACAGCTTTGAAAGTGGTTTATGTCCAAACAGCATTTTCCAGACAAGCTCTGTACTTTTTTGCCAACAGAATTAACTTTAAACTGAACGCAGTAGACAGTTAAACAAGAGTCGGCACTGGAAACAGCTGTGAGTAGACAAGACCAGTTACTTATAAGGTACTGTTTTTTACTGTTGAAATCTCCTTCAGGGTTGATTTGCTTGGGGCACAGGTATTCCGTGGTCATTTGACCTTTCCCCCCACCTCGCCTCTTTTCTGAGAGAAAACACCCTCTTTAAAATACTTTAGCTCCTTTGCTGTATTGTTTTGTGGCTGTTGATATTTGAAGCTACTAGGATTTGCTTTGGTTTGGTTTTGTTTTCAGGAACCTAATGGCTATTGTTGTTATTTTATTTTGAAGCTTAGCTTAGCTTTGTCTTTTTTTTGTATCTTGTCATGGGCAGTTTTATGTTTTGTTGTTCGTGTCCAATAAAGTAAGATAGGCTTTAATATTACGGAATGTGCAGAATGCTCTTGATTGAGGGGGAGGGATACGTTAATTCATCCTCGACTGGAAGTATAGACTAGTATAGAGCCAATCAGATAGGGGGAGCAAGACTGGGCAGCTCTAGGCACTTTAAACTGACTTGGGAAAGGTTCCTTGACCTCATCACAGCTTGGTGGATCTGACCTGGAAAACACAATTTTGAATTAGGATTTTACTAAGTCAATTCTAATCTACTTCTAATGTTAATTGTTCATTTTAACCACTCCTTCCCTTCATTTCCATTTTTTAAAGAAAATTCTGGCAAGCCTTTTTTAAACATTTTCTTATAAAGTTTATCTTCTTTAAGCTCATCCACCTTAAATGGACATTTCCAAGATCTTAAATCACTGAGCTATGGAGGGTCTCAGGGCAGAAGGTGAATAGCCCAAAATGACAGTTTGGTGGACAGAAGGGAACCACCATCATCTGAAGTGTCACTCTCTCCCCGGAGGCCTGACTAGCTAATACATAATTCTTGCTGCTAACCAATAAACAAGTAATGAGACAATTAAGGAGTTCTGCATCTGTGAACTTTCCAAAAAGTGGAGCTTACAAGTTTACCACATAAAACTCCAGAAGTCTTAGAAAGAATTTAGCCATTT